>JAMWEH010001740.1:0-25480 GCA_024721245.1 Mitragyna speciosa | reverse complement strand
AAAATCAAAAGACAAAAGAGAGAGAGAGAGAGAGAGAGAGAGAGAGAGAGAGAGAGAGAGAGAGAGAGAGAGTATATTGGGGGGGTGTGTAACTTAAAATATATGTATTTTTAAGTGGGTGTATTTTTTACTTTAATCATAAGGGGTAATGGGTTTGATAGAATAGTATTTTAGGGGAATCATTAACACCTTAATTAATCACTATCATTCCTATTGAATGATAGTGATAGTTGTTTAACAAACATCAACAATGGGTATCATTACTTATGATACCCATTCCCCCCTTGATTCCCCTAAACCAAACACTCCCTTAATTTTTAAATGTTTTGTGGTATCTAATCCAACAAAGTTGAGTTGGTTATAAAAGTTAAAACCACTGCCTAACTCATAAATGTACAAGGACACACACAGACACGCGGGACATCTTCCTAACTTACTCCATTTAACCATTTGCAGCACCTGTGAGGAGAGTGAGCAAACAAGAAGATATACTTGAGTTGTTAGCCATTACACTTTGCCAATTGATTAAAAAAAATTGTATCTTAAATTAACATCCGGGAAGTAATGTAATATAATACTATGGAGAGTTACTGCCCGACACGCGGTATAAACGTATTGTGCCCATTATTGTCTACAATATTTTAATAATATTGGAACTTAAATTAGCTTAGTTATACAGGCAAAGTTACACTCTGGAGGACGAATGATAGCTAAGTTATGAGCCACCGAGCCGTTGGGAGCATTTGAAAAGCTACCCACGGTAGGTTGGAAGTTCTAACTCCATCTACAGTAGTTAGTTGGTTTAAAAAATTTAAAAGAGCACTATAGTGTTCCTTTGGTCCAATAGTAGTTTAATTTCTATTGGTTCTCTCAGGTTCAGTTGGATTATCTTTTAAAGTAAGTTAGGAATAAGCTAGTATGTTGAAACTTGACAAAAAAAAAAAAAAGATAGCTAAGTTACGGGTGGTACAAACATGTGTTGGGCCCATTATTCATTTTAGTACGTATGAAGCTACAAAGAAGAGATGAATGCTAATATCATTTCCAAATTATTATTATATTGGTAAAAGTCTATCCAAGTAAGACTGTCAATAGGGTTGGGTCAGTTCGAACTCGGCCTGCTCGGCCAGAAAAAATCCCAAGAGCCTAATTTTTTATCAAGCTGATCTAAGCTTGAATCTAAATATTATATTCGAAATATTTTTGAGCTGAGCTTGAGTCTCAATAGGCTTAGCCCGTAAAAAGTCCAACTCATAAAACACACACACACACACACATATAAAATAACCCAATCCAAATATAAACTTGCCCACATACACACAAATATATAATATAAAATTAGGCGTAATATATTAACTAATGATATCATTAAATCTTAGTACCATTTGTACGTAAAACATGGAGTTATTTCATTGCTTTTTGAACAAAAAGTTGTATAATTCAGAAAACATTATTCTCATATAAAATTATGTGTAATATATTAACTAATGATATCATTATTACACTTTAAATACAGAAAACACTATTCTCATAATCTAATTCTTAGGAAAAATTGTATCCAAGATTATTAGCCAAACTAGTCTACTCAGATGCATGTGACGACCCCAACCAGGGCCTATCCCAAACCCTGATGGGGATGCCTGCCTGGATCTCGCTAGGTCTCAATCACAAGCAGTCATATGTCAAAAACATAGTTAAACGTTAAAATTTACATATATCCTAAAAAATGATTGCATTGCTTGAGCCATTTAGCTCTCAAATACATCCACCAATTTAACCGTACTATCCTAGGAAACCCTTCTCTTGTGCACTCTCTTTCCCTTCCGGTGGTTAGATACCTATAAAGAAAACAAATTTAAATAAGGATGAGCTTAAAGCCCAATGAGGTCCTTTCTTTTTAAATCCAGTTGATAAATTCTCTAAAGCATATTTGTTTGAAAAGTGGATTTACACATATGGAACCAAAATTAAATCAAACAAATATGTGATCAAAATGGATACATAACGATTAAGTTAAGTACTGTTCAAGATCGAGTCATGTATCGTTCAAAATCATGTTAAGTACTAGTCATGATCGAGTCAAGTTCAAGATCAGATCCAATACCCTTCAAGATTGAGTCCAAAATATGCCGCTCAAAATCTTGTCCAGTACCATTTGAGATTACATGATTGTCACGACAAGTACTGCCCATGGGCGAATCAAGTACATTGGCCTTTGGCCCTTCACCAATTTTATTGCCTCTGGCACTCACCAATTTGGTAGCTCGAGTTCTACCCAAGTACTTTTCCCATACACCCCCTTGTCCTACAAAACCTCCTTGCAGGTAGGAAGATGTTGAGAGACCAAGGTAGTCAGTACTTGGTGACTAGGCCCACTGTTGGCTTAGCCAAGACCAACTACTCAAGGCCAGCCCCCAAATCATGCACAAGTATAACATGCACAAGCACACTTTGAATTTAAGAAGTACCAGTATTGACGGTGTGATAAAGTACACAACTGGACTTATATCAAGTATCATTAGCATTTGACAATCACGAACATGCACAAGTACACTTTACAAGAGTAGGTATTTTCTAGTGCGATAAAGTACACAATTGGGTTCATAGCAAATTCAAGCACAATTAACAAGTATAATACCAAGTCAAGTAATAACAAGTCATACTGTTATGCTTTTCAACAAGTCACATGATTTTTATAAAAATCGATGACAATAGATAGAAATGATTTTAGGACACTCACCGGTAGGTTCGTTTGCTTGTGGAAATCCTTAAATAATCTTGAGTCCCTCTATCCAAGGACCCTGTTGATTAAAGATAAAATAATTGATAGTTAGATTAAAATTAAAGAGGCAAATTCATTAAAATTTTAGAGCTTCTAAGGCAACTCTTAGAGACCAAATGGCCATAACTAAAATTTTATTCATCAAAATTTTCTTCTTGTAATACTTCTAGAAACTAGACTCAATTTGGAACATTTTTCATGCAGATAACAAGTTTCAATTCCAACCACAACCAATCAAATTCCCATCACAAAGCAGTCACTCTATTGTCAAGATCTTATCTTTCAAGCATTCCAAGCAGCAGTACTCAATTGAACATTACTTTCAGTACACAACTTGGATGGATTTGAACTTTATATGTATGGAAACTAGCATTTATGAAATACAACTTTTGTGAAGAAACTAAATTCAAATTCCAACAAGAACAGGTTGAAAATTGAGTCTAAACTTGGCACAATACCAACACTTGTTAAGCAGGCTGGATTTTCAGCCTAGTTTTGTTTAATTCTGTGCTTCATTCACCAAGAATCAGGACTTGAGACTTATATGGTTGAAAAATTCATTTCAAGGACTACAACTTTTATGGAGATCACCAACTCAAATTCCAGATAGAACAAATTTAAAATTAGCACCCAAATTAGCTCATCATCAACACTGTTTAGCAGAGCTGGTTATCAGTCCAATTTGCAAAATTTCTGGTATTAATCTACAATGAACCACGGTTTATATTTATACTGCTTTAAACCCCTATGAATCTAGTTTCTAAAACAACAAGAATCATTCAAATCCAAGTTTTCTATATCAAGTTATGAAAGTTTTACTAAAACTGCTCCAGTTCACTTATTTTGCAACCCTTGAGCTATTCTTCTTTCCAACCTAAATTATGTTAAACTCCAGCCTTGTAACGTATTTACTGTAATAAACGTGAAGATTAAAAGTCTAATAAAGTTTAGAAAAGCTCAAGGGAGCTTACCTTTTGGTCTAGAAGCTCAAATTTCCTCTCAAAAGGTTTAATCTCCTCCATGTGCCTCGGATATTTGGTCATGTTATTTCCTCTAGTTCCTTGCCGGTACAACCTCTCTTGACTGCTTGAATTCCTTCACTATTTTACCTATCAAAGGGACTACTAATTGGGGGGCCAAAGACTTGGGGTGATTAAGCACTTTACTTTCCTATTCTCTTCGGTTCTTTGACACCTCCTACTTGGTTTTACTAAAATCTTTGCCGGCTCTTTGGCCTTCATAGTGCTGCTCTTTGTTTCTTTCTTTTTTTTTTAAACTAAAGTTTATCCCAATTATGATAACTATCTTATTTTATTAATACAAGCACGGTACACACATAACTCAAGCATACACAATTCACCCTAACATTTTTTGGTCTTCGGGTCTCAAGCGATATAACCTAATGAATTAATTTTATTAGTTCAATTACTAATATCACTTATCCAAATTAATCTTTACAATAAAGTTAACACGCATATAATTGATTAGACGATTAAAATTAGGTGTCAATGTGAACCACCTAAACTTCGGTAAATTACTTGCATTATCACTATTAGGTTCTAGAGTTTTCAAGTGTGACAAATTAGACATTAGATTTGTCCAGTTTAACCACTACATCACTACACTCCCTAACTTCAATAGTTGTACCAATAATTAACTGTGTAATTAAATAACGAAACCATTAGTATTTGGTAAATTAATTTACGGGCCTTCACAATGCAACTTACAGATAAACTAAAAAAAAAAAAATTCACGTGCAATGTACGTGATCTCGTGCTAGTTCATTTCTGAATGCAAATGGAGAGAAAAATTTTATGTACACTAATTGTTGAAGACATATCTATTTTGCTTCTTGACTTCTTGTTTTGTTACTTAAATACATAACATCCTGGAGTTTGGTGATAGGTAATTTTGTGATCTTATGTTTTAGGTGTTGTCCTCAACAAGGGAATTGCCATGTCACTATAGCTAATTCCTAACCTAAAAGTATCTCCGTGCCGTTGTAAAAGTTCATCACTGGCTGGATATCAATCTCAGCTTACCGACATCTTGATTTAGAGCTCCAAATATTGAGGACGTACACAATGGACAAGATTTTCATTCCATTTGAACTGATATATCTAAAAACTTTGCAATCAAACTTAGACTCAAATCAGAATAAGGGTCATGATATCAGAAAGGAATAGCTTGATTAAGTTAATTTGTGGCAAAAAAAAAAAAACACTAACTATGACGCTTCCGTGTGATTTAAGGAATTGTTTCACGAACGATTCCCGAAGAATAAAGAGAAAGATTCACGATCTAACTCCGAAAAGATTCAATAGAACCTTAAATCTCAAGAAACTTGAGAGAAATTGGTGAAAACCAAGTTTATTATGAATAAGTTGATGAAAGATGCTAAAGAAACCCTAGGATATGCCTATTTATAGGCTACATTAGTTTTCTAAGATAAACGAAAGAAAAAATAACAAAAAAATAATAAAAATTGCAGAAAATCGTAAATCCCATTTTTTGACTGTAGACTTCTTGACATAAGGCGTGGGCACGCTGTATTGAAAGAAGTCTTCTGGTCAACTGGCAATAGAAATCGATATAAGGCATGGGCACGCTCTAACGAAGAAAGTCTTCTGATCAGCAATTTACTTCCCAATTTTGCTTTTCATCCACCAACCCTCTTCTCTCTTTTTTCAAGCTCCTTGCCAAAGATAATAATAGCAATTATGAAAATCCTACTAAAATAAATAAAAATAACACTAAAATAATAGAAAATAACCTATTTAAAACCTTAAAACTAATACAGACAAATAATATGAAAAACGTAAAAATCTTGTTTCACATCAGACTCCCCCACTTGGAAAGAACTCGCCCTCAAGTTCCTTGGAGAAATTTGATGCAGGAACTACATAAAGATGTAGCTATGATCCTCCCATGAATTTTGTAAAGATGATGCTTGTGTTGAAATTTGAGCATCCAATTATAAATATGAGAAATTGCATACGATCCTGGGACCTGTATAAACATCTTGAATCCTACAACTTCTGTGTCATCGAGTGTCCACATGAATTTTATTAATTTCCATTGATAGACGAAAAATTCAACTTTCGTGGTCTTCTTAAGAAATTTTCCATCACGAGTAAATTCATCAAACAAAATTTCCTTACCAAGATTAAAATTCTCAACTTCTAGGATGGCAGTTTCCACAAATTTATCCGACAATAAATCTGTTAAAATTGGACTTATTGGCGACTCCTCTAAGAAGATTTCTTCAACCTCCATATCATTAAATTCTTTCAATCCTTCGGCCTCTTTCTCAGATTCCACCATGGACAAGCACAGAAGAGATTTATATAAGCAAAGAGGAAAAGAAAGTTCTCCATCTTCTGGCTCACAAATATACTCCTCGTCGATCTCAGGCTCGCGGATGTACTCCTCCATCTCGGGCTTCGATTCAACTATCTCATATTTTATTACATCTGTTGGTGATGTAATTTCACGGATCGGGTGATAACTTTGTTTGATCCGACTAGAACTCTTATAGATCTAAAAACTACGAGATGTAATTTTAGGGATCAGACTAGAACTTTGCTTGATCCGGTTACAACTCTCATAGATCTGATAACTACGTGAGCTTGGGGAAATAGTATGAGCAATAGGTTCATCAGGAGTGAATCTCCCAACTGCATACCTATCACTATTGAGACGACTATGATTTAGTCAATTTTGTCCCTTAATAGCCATCCGATCCAAACGCTATAGAAATAGATCCATGCTTGCTTGCAAATGCTCCACCTAAACTCGTTGTTCATTTTGCGCCTGCTCCACGTGATCCATGTGAACTCGTTGTTCATTTTGCGCCTACTCCAAGCGCTTCGTACGGTCGTTTTGAATCTGAAGGTCGTTCTTTGGGGTAGAAGTTTCATTTTTGGATTTGTTGCTGGCCATCGGAATAATTTAAGAACAGGAGAAGTCTGCTCTAATACCAACTGATGTGGAAGCGTGATTTAAGGAATTGTTTCACGAATGATTCCTGAAGAACAAAGAGAAAGATTCACGATCTAACTCCAAAAAGATTAAATAGAACCTTAAATCTCAAGAAACATGAGAGAAATTGGTGAAAAACAAGTTTAATATGAATAAGTTGATGAAAG
This sequence comes from Mitragyna speciosa, assembly GCA_024721245.1. Classification (NCBI taxonomy): domain Eukaryota; kingdom Viridiplantae; phylum Streptophyta; class Magnoliopsida; order Gentianales; family Rubiaceae; genus Mitragyna; species Mitragyna speciosa. Next base: position 18,550 of record JAMWEH010001740.1, on the reverse strand, counting down.
ATGCTAAAGAAACCCTAGGATATGCCTATTTATAGGCTACATTAGTTTCCTAAGACAAACGAAAGAAAAAATAGCAGAAAAATAAGAAAAATTGCAGAAAATTGTAAATCCTGTTTTTGATTGTAGACTTCTTGACATAAGGTGTGGGCACGCTGTATTAAAAGAAGTTTTCTGGTCAACTGACAACAGAAATCGATACAAGGCGTGGGTATGCTCTAACAAAAAAAGTCTTCTTATCAGCAATTTACTTCCCAATTATGCTTTTCATCCACCAATCCTCTTCTCCTTCTTTTCAAGCTCCTTGCCAATGATAATATTAGCAATTATGAAAATCCTACTAAAATAAATAAAAATAACACTAAAATCATAGAAAATAACCTATTTAAAACCTTAAAACTAATATAGACAAATAATATGAAAAACGTAAAAATCTTGTTCCACATCAAACTAATTCGAAAATTTTACCAAAATCAATATTGAACGCAAGCAATTGGACCATGTACAAGCCCCCCGCGGGTGGTCGAATGGTCTGTCTCTTCCTAGTTAGGGGAGCGGACGGGGGTTCAACTCCTGCGGGTGATTTCCTTGGCATCTGTGGCGCCCATTTTATCAAGGGTTGGGGGATTAGTGGGGCATACCCCCGATACCCCAACTAAAAAAAAAAAAAAAAATTGGACCATGCACAAGCATACAGGGAAATATATAGTCAATCAAATGTAGACGCATATTATTCTCAGTTAAAAAGTTTCCTTATTGCCTGCTAAGTATATAATTGAAGCCAGATTGGCTTATAATCTTCAGAGACTTGAAAAAATGATCGAAACTTGAAAAATATGGTTCAATAATTCCTAGAAAATTTTAGTAATCATTTAACTTATGTACATCCTTACTGAATAAAAATGACCAAGATTCTCTAGAAAGTATTAACTACAATAGCACACAAACTACTGGGCTTTTAAGGTTTACTCTGTCGCTTTTGCCTTTCTAGGATGAGCATATTAACTAAGTACAGTTTTCTTAAAGACAGACATCACAAATCAAGTATATTTTGCTAAAGCAAAATACCAATCATCATATATAGAAGTAAAGATGATAACAACAATCAAGATAAGTTTATGTTAATTAATGAAAAAATTACAATTTTGGTATCAAATATTTTGGGCAGCGGCAGTTTGAGTCGCTAAAACTTAGAAAAAAAAAATGTAGTGGTAAATGTTTCAATTTTTTAGGACATTTAGTTTTATTGACTAGTTTGCCAAAATTTTACCAAAATCCAGTCATGTAATATTCACATGCCGGTGACTAAATTTAAAAAACAAAAAAAAAGAAAAAATTTTTAATTGTCATAATTTGTAATTAAAGGCATTCCCGCATACACTATCCAAGCAAACTTTTTTCAATTTTATCTGCTTGTTTGTGGTGTGTGAGCTCGAATACACTATCCATGCGGGCTTTTTTTTTTTTTAATTTTATTTGCTTGTTTATAATATGTGAACCCAAATTATTACCTTTAATTACAAATTATGATAATTAAATTTTTTTTGAAACTTTAATCACTGGCATGTGAATATTACGTGACTGGATTTGGGAAAGATTTTGACAAAACTTGTCAATAGGACTAAATGTGCTAAAAAAATTAAAATATTCGATACTAGATTTGTTTTTTTTTTGTCCAAAATTTAGGGATTAAAAATGCCAATACCTCAAACATTTGATAGCAAAACTGTAATTTTGACTAAATTAATTGAGCAAAATTTATACACAGGAAAATATCTTATTTCTTATCATAATTAGCTTGTATAATGTCAAATCTATATTTGATCGTGTAAGTTTGATAAATTAATGAAATACAATCATGTGTTAAAAATTTGAAAATAAAAAGTTTTTGGGTCCCAATATCAGGTATAAATATATAATAAAAATTAGCAAATAGTTTTTGTTGTCAATATTACACATATTATGCTGCTGAACAATAATTTGCAACTCTCAACAAGAACGGTTTTGTCCAAGCTCGTTCTTAGGCTTAGCCTTGATAACCCTCTTTCTCTTTACACCATCAGCTTTAATACTTTGAGGTTTCTTGCTAAACAAACTCGTCTTTAAGAATTTCAAATTTAGTTGCCCAAAATGTGTATTCATCACCTACTTCAAGCGGGCTGCAAAATTTTGATTCACATTACACCTTTTACTGGACCGACTTGAAATATACCATTGCCTCCAAGTTGAATTTCCTCGAATCCTCATGTCTGTAAGGTTTATTGGAACATAGAATGGACAGTCAAGAGCATGAACTCCTGATGGTGGCCTTAAGCTTTAGCAGGAATCTGAGCAGGGAACCCAAGTCCAAAATTTGCTTGAATAATTTCCAAAATAGAGATGGTTTTGAAAATTTTAATGAAATAGGGGTGGTTTTGCCAGATTTAAGATGATATTTAGAAACTTCTTAATAAAAATTGAATTCAAATAAAAAGCACTGGATGTAGTATTAGAAAGTAATATCTTAACTAAGTTAGCGATAAAAGAAAAATGCAAAGTAATTCGAAAGGTTTACCAAAAACAATACTAAAGTCGATGCAAACCAAGTACACCACGTATTCATATAGAGAAAATTATACAACATGTCATATGCGGAAGCATACTATTCAGAGTTAAAAGCTTTCCTTGTTCCTGCTAGATATTCATATGCGGAAGCATACAAAAACGAAGCCAACTTGGAATGTAATCTTTGAAGACATGGACAAATGATCAATATTTCAGAAACACAGTGCAACGGAGTGCATAAAATTTACGATACATTTATCTTCTTACATCCGTCTTGAACAAAAATGATCAAGATTCGCCAGCAATTACTAGCTATAAAACACACATGTGAAACTATAATCTACTGTGTATGTTGAGCTTGCTAAGCTGCTTTTGCCTAACAGGCATGAAATATTATGCTCTATTTCTGCTCCATGTTTACTATGTAGAATGAGCATATCAACCGAGTATAGTGTTTTGAAAGTCAGACATCCTGAATCAAGTATCTTTTGCTAAATCATCATTCATAAAACCAAAAATCCAATCAAGACATGCTTATATAAACCAATTGAGCTAATTATATACACAACAAATGCCCTGGTCCTTATCAGGACAAGATCGTATATCGTGTAGTTAAAAGTATGATGTTTCTTGATTGTTTTAGTCTTTATTCATTGTGGTGTTAATTTTCAAATATGCCTAAAATGCCCTTTTGTGCTATAATCATATTAATTGTATTCTAATGGTATAGGAATTATAAAACTCTTTACCTTCCGTCGTAAAGTTCATTGAATTTAAATTCTGCTGGTAATTAAAATAAAACATTTTCCCATATAAAACCATTTGCCTACACTTCAACTCAATCCTCAAGTGACTGATAATATCAATGAAGGTTAACATTTGTTCGTAATTAACTTTGATTTATTAAAAATTAGTGAATGATGATTAATACAAATGTACCTGCAAATTCTAAGAAAATATGTAAAGCATTAAATTGTATTAAATTATATTGATAAAATATAACATAATTTCAAATTTTATTAAATATTACAATTCAATCACGAAATTCTTTTTTAACCAATAAGTTGTTACAAATAATAATATATTAAATTTTGGGTTATGAATAAGCACTCCACTAATAATTTCCTTTTTTTTTGTTTTTAGTTTTTGATCCATGTCAAACTAAAGTTTGGTGATTGAAGAAATAATTCAAACAGTTGTATGTACAGTTCAAACTTCTAACAACAAATTAGAAACTATTTAAATGGTTTATAAGCTTTGACTTTAGCAATCTATGGAGGATGAAACAAAAAAAACTTTAGGTACATGTTTTTGATGTAAAATTTAAAATATACAAAGTACTTACTAGTGTCAATGTTAGTATCATAAAGCCAACTATATATTATCTGCAAAGTTTTAACGAAAAAATTCAAAAGTTTTGAGGCCATGATTTCGAATTCAAACCATGTTGTTCAACATCAATTATTTTAAGAAAATAATACATCATCAATTTAACATGGTGTTCAGAATTAAAATTATATAAAAATTTTAGTATTAAAGAAGTGTTATATTTTAAAATAAATTTGCACTTAAAATATTACGATTTAAAATTTGCACCTACAAAACGTCTACCTTTGCACTTTTAAATAACCATAAAAATTTAAATTTAAATTATATTTAAAAAAATTAAAAGTTGTCCTTTTTTGACTGCTAACAAAAATTAAATAATAAAAAATATGACTACGTGTAATGTTAGAGAAAGAATTGTTAGTTAGATAATATCTCTTACTTAAGTTCTTTTTACCAAAAAAATTAAAAGTTTTCCTTTTTTGACTATGAACAAAAATTAAATAATAAAAAATGTGACTACATGTAATGTTAGAGAAAGAATTGTTAGTTAGATAATATCTCTTACTTAAGTTCTTTTTACCAAAAAAATTAAAAGTTTTCCTTTTTTGACTATTAACAAAAATCAAATAATAAAAAATGTGACTACATGTAATGTTAGAGAAAGAATTGTTAGTTAGATAATATCTCTTACTTAAGTTCTTTTTACCTTTTATTTTTTTGGACTATTTATGCAGTAAAATTTAAACAAAAAAATGTGACAATTTTAAACAAAAAAATGTAACAATCTATCCAATGTAACTATAATGATCAAGAGTTATGAATTTTATTAACTCTCCTAAAGTGCGTCGTTTGAATAATTTTTGGAAATTGTCCTTTTTTATCATTAATACAAACAAATATAGTAAAAAAAAATGTGACTCAATTTAATATAAGAGGAAGAGTTATGAGTTCAGTCAGACATATTGTTTCCTAAAGTAAGTTCTCTGTACCTTTTCTTATTCAACTATTCATGTAGTAGAATTATATTAGGAAAAAAAAATCTAATTTAGGGCAATAGAAAGAACTATGAATTTAACAAAAATAGTTTTTTTTTAAGTTGAGAAGTAACTTACATCTGTGCATCTAAACAAATTCAAATAGCATTATCACACATATTTTGAATTGTTTTAGGAAGTGAAATGTTTACTATTTTAAAAGAGGGTGAAATTCATTTTTCTGGTGCTCCAAAAGAATAAATTCCTTAAATTTAGGAATATTACAAAGTTCCGTTAATGTGCCAAAAAAATTGTATGTATGCCACTATAAAAAGGACTATAAAACCACTTGAAATTGAAACATTCACATGATCATTATATATAATTTAATGGATTGTTCTTGTATTTTTGCGAAATACTTCCTAATATATCTTCAAATGCTACAACTTTAAATTGATTGATTAAGCATTTTATGTTTTATGAGCTATAAAATTTTCAACATATTTTTGAATATATTCTTCAAAATAAAAATGAAATTCCCATGCACTTACATTTCATCTCATGTATATGGATTCAAATTTTTGCATTATCATTTTTCATTTTGCTTCATTGGAATTTCCAAAAATCTTATTTCTATAAGCAAATTTGGTCTTCACGCTTCTTGAAAAAGCTAAACTTTTACTTCTTTCAATCAAGGTGTCTCAAGATTACTTGAATTTAGTAGGTAAAATAAAAATTTTGGAAAATATTTTAGTTATTTTTTTTTACAATAAGATGAGATAATTTTTCTAACCATATAATTTAATTTACTTATAAAATTTTAGCTTCCAAAGAAGTATGTGTTATACTATATTTAATTCAAAAATAAAAACATATTGGTTTCCAAACAAGTTATTTAAATTAAATAAAATATTTTCTTCCGCATTCAATTTTTTGGAATTAAATCTATTATTGGATTATCAGAAGTATTTTATAGTAATATTGCACTGTCAAAACACATATCAAGGATTTTGAAGTGAGAGGAGAATTTAATTTATATTCTTCAATTCATTTACTATGTTTCAAATAAATTTATTTATAAAATAATATAATTTCTCATAATCGCAAAATTAAAAAAACTAGAAAGCATCATATTCACGTACAATGCGTGTGCTTTATTACTAGTTATTTGAAATATTCGTACAAATCGTTATGTGATAAATTAAAAAGATCCTGCTAAATTTGTTGCAAATTTAAAATCTAAAAACCTATTGATACTAATATTGGATATAAATATAAAATGATAACTTAATGAACAATTAATGCATTCAATATGGCATGTTTAATGTTGTTGAGAAACAGTTTGCAACTCTAAATCCTAACGGTTTTATGCATGCTCATCTGCAGGCTTACCCTTTGTGACCTTCTACCCTTCGATTTATTAGTTACTTTGTGGTCTCTCCCTTGATAACTCCTCTTTTGGAATTTCAAATTCTTTTTCCAAAATGTGTATTTTTTCTTACTTTAGGAAGGCAAAAATTAGAGGAGTTTTGATTTACACTACATTTTAATTCTAGTTACACACCCTTTACTGTACAAATAAATCTGTGACCTCTAAGTTGAACATTTTTAATTTTCTGTGATGTTTCTAAGTATATAGAATGGAATTTGAAGTAGGGAGGTTTGCTTTAACCTCACCCTTGCTAGGAGATGAACCAAGACCAAAACCAATGCCTCACCTCATCTTTTTTGTTTCTTCTTTCACATCTTATATTTGGAAGCATGAAAGATAATTTATCTAAATAACATAGATATACATAAAACTTGAATAGTTTAGGGTGGCAGTAAATATATAAAAAATGAGAATTATAAATCATAAGAACGTTCAAAATTTATTATTGGTTTTCGTCCATTCACTGTGCGGAAAGTGAAAAATATAAGCAATCCCTTTACAAACTGTGCCAGGGCCTTATCTATTCAAGCTGAAGAAACCTTCTGTATTGTGTTGGTATTGAATGCAATGCAAGCTTAAGGAAATCCTAAAATAAAATTTTGGTAATCTAAGAAGGAATTTCATAAAGTAAAGAATGTGTAAAATTTTCTAGTGAAGTTGATGTAGCCGAAGATAAAAGATAATAGAAATTCCCCTTCTCAAGATTGTGCAAATCCTATGCAGTCAGTGTTCCTATTCTCCAAGATCAATCTGAATCAACTGTGACAAATGTAACGGATTTTCCAAAAAGTGTACTATCAATTGTGGAAAATATAATGAATTTCTTGATTTGATTGATTATCAACCTTGTTAAACAAAAATTTCAAGAGAATCACCAAGTCATACTTCACTAGAGTATCTGTGCAATGGTAGTGCATCTGAAGTTTTGGATAACCAATCAACACAATTTGGGTCTGTGTGATTATAGGACTAAAAGTTCTCGAATCCTCATTTCTGAAAGAGATTGCAACGTTGTATGAATGGCTATTTTTTCTATAAAACATTGAAAAGTTATTTCAAATTATGTAATAACTATGTATAATACTAAGTCAAGGAAAAATCATTTTTGCACTTTATTCGCTTAAGGGTCTAATATAGGTTATCAAATTTCATGCTTCTCAAACTACATATCTTCCATTTTGCTGTATTGCTTATAGCTTAATCAAATTAAATAGGTTTCAATTTTCTTATTTTACAAAATTTTACTCTTGCATGATAAGATTTATTATATTTCTAATTTATTAAGAGAAATAATATTTGCATGCTTCTTATAACTTTTTGCGGATTTTTACTATTTATTAGCCAAAAAAAATTCACTTGAAAGGTATTTAAATATCTAAAAAGGTGTTGTCAATATCATATCCTTTCATATTAAAATATCGGTACAATGCAATGCCAAACACATTGCAAAGAGTTAATTTTTTGAAAATAAAAATTAATATTCAAAAGTCATATAATCAAATAGCTCTTTATATAAGTGAACGGTGCTTCTATAGCTGAAAATGTCAATATTTAAAACAACTTTTGTACTCATTTCCAAAAATAATTGCATTCTGTATATAGCAATACAACTTGGATATATCTATAAGCACAAGCTTTTTCTAAATTGTACAAAACTAATACAATCCTAAAAATAGGAAGAATAAATCATAAGCAGTTTTAGAATGTTAACAATAAAACTGTTGACGGTGGTCTTGAGCTTTGGTAGGAATCGAAAAAAACCTCGAGACCAAAAGTTTCTACTAGATAACACTGGTCTAAAACGATAGAATCATCAAGTACAAAAGGCACCTTGAAAGGTTAGCATTAAGAGATTCACTACTTTGCTATATTTCAAGCCATGTATCATACAAGAAGTAGAAATAAGCATATTCCAATATGTAGTTTTTGTTGGTCCTATGAAAAAGCCGTGAAAATGCCCTAGAGTTACTTACTTTATCTCTCCTTGGAACAATTTCAAATATTATATATATATATATATATATATATATACGCCTTTATGTTAGCTTATTGACACTCTTTTCACTATTTATTAGCACAAAATTTGAGAGTGGCTAAAATAATATGTTACTATCATTTCCCTTATATCAATACAATGGTAGCAATCCATGCCAATTCTACAATGCAACAAGGTTATTTTGGTTTAAAATGGAAAGAAAAATAATTTATTCACACCTCATTTGATGGGTACATCACTCTTTGTTTTTCGTTAGATAAAAATGTTACAATACCTCAAAATTTTAAGACCTTAATTTTATATTTCAGTCAAAATACTCTTGAGTTTACCTGTAAAATTAATAAGATTATTTTAGTGATTTCATATAACAAAAAACTGGTTGGGTAATTAATGCATAAAAAAGATATACTGTATAAATTATCACTAGAAAAAAAAATCAAAAGTTCAAACATCTTATAATCAAATATTCTTTCATTAGGAAATTGTATTTCTATAGGCAAAAATTCTAACTATTTTTTTTATATAAATAATTGCTTTACTCATTTCAAAACACAACTTCAATCTATATTTAAAAGTATAGTGTAGAAATGGACATGAGCACAAGAATTTTCTTAATAGTATGAAACTGAAACTTAACATAAGAAAAATCGATCAACAAAATATACTTTAAAATATACTTTAAAAGACATTTAATAATTGAAAATTTAATCCTCCTTGTTAATATTAATCTTAATCTTAAGAAAAATAATATTCAAATTATATTCATCTAAAGTAACATAATCATGTGCAATATATGTGCATCGTAATTTTGATAAATGCAAATGGAGAGAAAAACTTTATGTACATTAATTGCTGAAGAGTACTTTGTTTCATGACTTCTAATTTTATATACCAAGTATATTACATATTTGTAGTGTGGGCAATATGTGCTAGCTTGACATTAAGTTTATAATGCATTTAATAAGTATAAAGTCATGTATTATAGCCAATTCTTAATCTAAAAGCATCTCTGCATCTTTGTTGTTGGTTGACATCAATATGAGATTTCTCACATCCATATTTAAGTTTCCTAAGTTTGATGATAGAAAGCATGAGATGCAAACTAAAATCCGTAGTGTTTCAATTCACACTCTTCTTTTTTGAGTACACAACTTTTAGATATATCTTTGGGCACCTTTTAGATATATCTTTGGGCACCAAGGCAAACTTCTTTAAATCTTCAAGTCTGTAATATTATTAAGTACATAGAATGGAACCTAATCATGAAAGGTTGCTTTCTACTTATCCTTGCCTTGAGAAGGACTAGGACCAGTACTAGTGTCACACCTGGACTTTTGGGATTTCTTTCTCAACTTCTCTTCCTATAGATGTTTAAAGATAATTTATCTACAGAATAAGGATCAAGTGAAATTTCAATAGTTCAAGGTGATAATGAATGTATAAATAATAACAAAACTAAATAACAAGAAACTATGGAATATTGGATTTTGTCGGATAAAACTACAAAAGTTGTCTTTGAGGTTTGGTAGGAATCTTAGTAGAAACCTTGAGGCCAAAGCTTCCTTTAGACTACACTAGGGTTAAAAAAATAAAAAAGAACGATTTGGAAATCATATATAACTTGTTTGTGTTGAAGCTGGAGTGATAACAAAAAGAAGCAACATTTCGTTTGGGACATTTGTTGGGCATGTATTTGAAAGTATGTATTTACCTTTCCATCTATGGGATAGGAATGTTTTTGTTGTCATATAGATCTAATGAGTCTTTTGCTTTTGAAGTTATCACGTTTTCTCTTTTAGTATAGGAAGTATTGATCAGGCTTTTACTAACTTACATTGCTTATCTACCTATATATCATTTATTGTTTTCCTTTTAGGTAAACTAGTGTCAAGTTTCTACTGAACAACAATTCCAAATAGTGTCTTGGTATACTTGAATAACAATAAAGGATATATTGACCTGATGTTTGCAAACCAGCCTATATATGTGGTACTATAAATTTACACATCGTTACATAGTCCTTTTTAAAAAGTAATGAAAAAGCACTCTAATTAGTATTGCCCTTCTTGGAAGAATTTCAAGTAATTTGCACCATGGACAATAAGTTAATTATATTTTTCTTTTACAACTCGTGCATTCACTGAGCAAAAGGTAGGAAAGCTAGATAATAATTTCATGAATTGCTTTACTATTTTTATCTATTCTACAAAAAGAAATCTATATGTTATTGTGCAACTAAAGTCGAGCTTAAGAAATTTCTATAGGAAAATTGGTGATATGAGTAGGAATTAATTGAAATAGTAAATGATTAAGATTTATCAGACAGTTAAAAAATCTACCCTGAATGAAAAAAAAAAAAGGAAAACCATTTCTTTTTGTTTAGAGAAAGTCCACCTCTAAAGATTGTATGAATTCTAGGCAGATTTCTCATTACATTCTCAAGCTTAGCACATATAATCCTTTGCCTCTTTCACTATCAACTTTAATTCTTTGAGTTCTCTCTATTGATGAACTTTGCTTTTGGAAATTTTCAAATTTTTTGCTTAGGATGTGTATTCATTTCCCACTCAAAGCAGATTACAATCAACAAGGTTTTAATTCATACTACATTCCCCGTTTGAGTACACAACTTTGAGATATATCATTAGCTACCAAGTAGAACTTCCTTGAATCTTCAAGTCTATGTTGAGTGCATAGATTGGAATCTAAGCATGAAGGGCTACTTTTTGCTTACTTATCACGAGAAGGACTAGGACCGAAACCAGTACCACATCCTGTCTTATTAGATTTCTTCCTCAACTTCTTTTACTTTGGAAACTATGGAGTGTTGGCTTTTATCGTGTAAAACTACTAAAGTTGTCCTTGAGCTTCGATAGGAATCAGAACCAAAAACATTAGACAACACTAGGGTAAAAAAAAAAAAAAAAGGAATGATTTGGAAATCATGTTTTTGGTTTGTGTTGAAATTGGAGTGATATAACAACAAGGTGCCATGATTTCTTTTGGGATCTTTATTGAGTCTGAATTGAAAGTAGTTTGATACCCTTCAATCTTTGTGATTGGAATAACTTTGTAGGCACACAGACCCAATGATACTTTTGCTTTTGCATTCGCCATGCTTTCTTTCAGTTTAGGAAGTTTTAATTGAGATTTATACCTTATCTACCTATATATCACTCATAGCTTTCCTTTTAGGTTGACTAATGTCAAACTTCTACTAAATATCTACTCCAAATGGTATTTTGACATGCCTAAATAACAATAAGGGGTTTATAGACTTGATATTTGCAAATCAAGCTATAGATTTAGTAGCATAATTTTGTACACGTCTACATAGTCATTGTTAGTCCTTTAAAAAGGTAATGAAAAAGCACTTTAACTAACTTTTTCCTTCTTGGAAGAATTCCTAGCACCTGGTGTCCATGTACAAGAAGTTACTTATATTTTTCTTTGTAGCTCCTCGTGCATTCACTGAGCAAAAGGTCGGAGAGCTAGGTAATGACTTCACAAATTGTTTTACTATCCCTATTTATTCTACCAAAAATAGGCTTCATGTTGTGGTGCAATTAAATGCAAGCATAAGAAAATTAGATATGAAAATTGGTGATAAGCTGTAAATTATTGAAATAATAAATGAATAAGATTTATTAGATATACAGAACCTTTTTGTGGTTCGGTGCAGATTTGTTATTTGGATCCTTTAATATTCCGTTTGTTTGAGATCCATGTGACACAATTGTAAAAAATGATATCACTCGCCCTAAAATCATTCCATCATTTTTTATACAGTTTTAATTGATATTGTCAATCCATTCAACAAATTGTTAAGAGAAGGCACAATCCCACTTTAGCATAGCAATTGCACAATGCTAGTAGATTTAAAGTTTCAAATAAAAGATCAAACATAATTTCAATCCATTTATTTGGATCAATGAAAATTTGACATCTAAAATCATTTGAGTGATACAATTAAGGGGATTATGTGTAAATATGTGTGTATCTATAACAAATAATTACTGCATTCAATATGGATATTTTATGTTGTTGAAGAACAATTTGCAACGCCAATCCAAATAGTTTTATGCATGCTCATTCTTGAATTTAACCTTTATAGCCCTTTGTTTCTTTTACTATTAATTTTAATTCTTTGAGGTCTCACACTGCATTAATTATGGATATTTTATGTTAATGAAAAACAATTTGCAACTCCCGATCCTAATAGTTTAATGCTTGCTCATTCTCGAGCTTAACCTTTATAACCCTTTGTCTCTTTCACTGTTAATTTTAATTCTCTGAGGTCTCACCTTTAACGAACTCCTTTTTGAAAATTTATAAATTCTTTGCATAGAATGCATGATCTTTTCCTAACCGAGGCAGACTAAAATCAACAGCATTTTAATTCACACCACACCCCCTTTTTGAGTACACAACTTTCAGATATATCATTGGCCACTAAGTCAAACTTTCTTAGATCTTCAAATATGTAACATTAGTGAGTGTATCGAATGGAGCCTAAGCATGAAGGATTGCTTTTTTGCTTATCCTTGCCACGAGAAGGGCTTGGACCAAGTTAGTGCCACACCTAGTCTTATGGGATTTCTTTCTCAACTTCTCTTACTTGAGATGTTCACAAGATATTTTATCTATTAAAAAAAATCAAGTAAAATTTCAACAATTTAAGGTGACTGTAAATGTATAAATGATAGGAAAAACAAATCAGAAAAAGCTATGAAAAGTTGGCTTTTTTCAGGTAAAACTACTAAAGCTGTCTTTGAGCTTTGGTAGGAATCAGAACCAGAACCTTGAGGCTAAAAGCTTCATTAGACAGCACTAGGGTAAAAAAAAAATGAACGATTTAGAAATTATGTTTTTTTGTTTGTATTAAAGTTGGAGTGATAACATGAAGTTTAGGATCTTTATTGGGCATGAATTGAAAGTAATACTAGCACCATTCTATCTAATTGGAGTTTTTTTTGTTGGCACATATAGACCCCATGCTCCTTTTGCTTTTGAATTCACCATATTTTTACCTAGTTGAAAAACTCTTAATTGAGCTTTCACTAGATTATATAGCTTATCTGCCAGTATATCACTTATTGTTTTCCTGGCACTTATTGTTTTCCTTTTGTGTCGCACAATGTCAAGCTTCTACTGAACACCAATTCTAAATGGTATTTTGGTATGCTTGAATAAAAATAAAGAATTTGCTCACTTGATGTTTTCAAACCAGGCCATAGATATAGTAGTATAAATTTGCACATCGCTAAATAGTCATTGTTAGTCTTTTAAAAAGTATTAAAAAAGCATTTTAACTAGTTTTTCCCTTCTTGGAATAATTCAAAGTGGTTTGTGCCCACATGCAGGAATTTAATTACATTTTTGTTTGCAGCTCCTCGTGCATCCACTGTGCAAAAGGTAGGAAAGCTAGGTAATGGCTGTACAAATTACTTCATTATCCTTATCTATTCAACCAATAGAAAGTCCATGTTGAGGTGCTATTGAAAGCAAGCACAGAAAAATCCTATACGAAAATTAGCGATATAAATTCGAAATTATTGAAATAATAAATAAATAAGATTTATTTGATAGTTAGAGAATTTACCCTAAATAAAAAAAGAATACCATTTTTTTCTGTGGTTATGTACTGATCTCTTATTAAGATATCTTAGTGTTCCACTTGTTTGAGATTCGTATGACTCCATTGTGAGAAATGATATGGGTTTCACTAAAAAAATTCCATCATTGTTGGCATAGTCTTAATTGATACTGTCAATCCTCTTAATAAGTTGTTAAGAGAAAGATCAAGTCTTGTTTTAGTATAGTAACTGCAAAATGATAATAGATTTAAGGTTTCAAATAACAAATCAAATATAATTTTAATTATTTGTTTGAATGAATGAAAATTTGAAATCTAAAATCATTTGAGTAATATTATTAGGGGTTTTGAGTGTGTATGTGCGTGCATGTGCGTGTGTGTTTGTGCCTATAATAACTTTACAAATAGTTAATATATTCAGTATCGAAATTTTATGTTGTTGAAAAACAATTTTCAACTCCCAATCCAAACAGTATTCTGATGCTTTTTATTGAGCTTTGGCTTTATAACCCATTGCCTCTTTTACTATTAATTTAATTTTTTGAGGTCTCTCCTTTGATGAACTCCTCTATTAAAATTTATGTATGAATTTTGGACGAATTTTGTGCAGATTTCTCATTAAATTTTCATAGTGTTCCCTTTGTTCAAGATCCATCTGACTCAATTGTGAGAAATAAAATATTTTTTTTGTACAATTTTTTTATAGTATCAATCTTCTTAATAAATTGTTAAGAGAAAGATCAAGTGCCGATTTAGCAGAGTTACTACACAATGGTAGTAGATCTAAAGCTTCAAATAACAAATCAAATGTAATTTCAATCTATTTGTTTGGGAGACTAGAAATTTGATATGTAAAATCCTTTTGGTAATAACATTAGGGGGTGTGTTTATATGTGCGTGTGTGTGTAAAGTGATAACTTAACAAATAAATATTGCGTTCTGCATTGTTATTTTATGTTGTCGAAGAATAATTTGCAAGTCATGATCTAAACAGTTTTACACACTCATTCTCGAGTTCATGCTTTTTTACACTCTTAACTTTATATCTTAGAGGTCTCTCCTTTGATGAATTCCATATTTTAGAGAATTTTAAATTCTTTGCATAGAATGTGTATTCATTTCCTACTCGAGGCATACTAAAATCAGTGGGGTTTTAATTCACATTATACTCCTCTTTTGAGAAAACAACTTTTAGATTTATCATTGGCGACTAAGTGAAACTTCGCAATATTATTGAGTGCGTGGAATGAAATCGAGGCATGGAGGATTACATTTTGCTTATCCTTGCCCTAGAAGGACTATGACCAAAACCAGTTCCACCTGATGTTTTGGAATTTCTTCCTCAATTTCTCTTGGGAGGTTTAAAAATTATTTTATCTATATAACAAGGATCAAATAATATTTCAATAGTTTACGTGAATTGATTGTATAAGTAATAGGAAAGATAAATCACTAAAAGCTATGGAATGTTGGCATTTATTGGGTAAAATTACTAAGGGTGGCATTCAACTTCGGTAGGAAATAGAACCAGAAAACTTGAGGGCCAAATGTTTCTTTAGACTAAACTAGGGTGAAAAGAAAGAATGATTTGGAAATCATGTTTGTTGTTTGTGTTAAAGTTGGAGTGAAGACAATGAGGAGCAAAGATTTCATTTAGGATCTTGATTAGGCCTGAATTGAAAGTAGTTCCTAGTATCCTTCCATCTATTAGATTGGAACATTTTTGTTGGCATGAAGATCCAATGATCCTTTTTCCTTTGAGTTCACAATATGTTTCTAAGTTTAGGAACTATTAATAGAGCTTTCTCTAACTTATATAGCTTATCAACCTATGCATCACTTATTGATTTCCCTATAGGTTATGTCAAGCATCTACTAAACACTAATTCCAAATGGCATTTTGGTAAGCCTGAATAACAAGAAAGGGTTTATTGACTCGGTGTTTGCAAACCAAGCTATGGACGTAGTAGTATAAATTTACAAACTGCTATATTGTCTTTGTTAGTCTTTTAAAAAGTAATAAAAGTACTTTAATTGGTTTTTCCCTTCTCGGGATAATTTCAAATGGTTCATGTGAGGGCTTGTAGTTATCCTAATAAATTCAAGCATTATTTACATATTTATTTGGTTACATGATTTTTGGCATTAGATCGTGTGGTGGTGGTCGTAATTAAATTAATAAAACCTAGACATTATTAGTAATAATCCCTGAAACCCCAAAAATTTGGTGGTGGTGCTTTTGTTTAGGTTACTTGTGGATTATGTGCACATAACATAATATGATGAGTAAGCTAGTAAGACTGGGCATTAAGGGGCTCTTAAGTATGCTTGATAGGGTTACTAAGGCAAGCAAAGTTAAAAAAAAACAAAAGAAAAAAAAAGAACAACAGAGGGGCTAGTCAAAGATAGCACAAGTAAACTAGTTGGTGTAACTTGTGATAATTATGACGTACATATTATATTACAACATTTTGTAAATAGGGTTAAACACTAATGACTTCTTAAATGAGACAAAAAAGGAAAAGAGGTCAGCTGGTAAAAAAAAAAATAATACTAGTAATAAAAGAATGAAAGCTTACAACTTGCATGCTTGAGTTGTCATTGTATTACCGAGTTGAGGGTGAAGCATGGAGGTGATGGAGGCACCTCGATTTCTGAGCAATCTAAGTACTCTAAATCAGTTAAAACAAGAGGAAAATAAGGGAGGAAAAGAGAGAAACCGAGAGAGGAAGAAAAAGAAGTTAAAAGAAAGAGAGATAAGCTTGAAGAGATCAAGGCCTACAAGTCCTAGTTGGAACTTGGGAGGATTCTTGGACTAGAAAAGGTAAGTTTCTTCATTTTCTTGGTTTGTTATAAATGTTCCTCAGTTAATATCTTGGGTTTATGACTGATTTGAGGAGGAGAATCCCGCTAGAAATAAGAAAAAATAAAAATATAAAGGCAGTAACCTTCAAGAACCCGAATGAACAGTCAGCTGGACCAGTTTCAGTAAATTAGTCATAACTTTGTGTAGGAAGGTTGGATTTGGATGATTCTTGCTGTTTTAGAAACTAGATTCATATGTATTTCAAATAGATTAAGTCTTGAGTCCTGATTTAATGTGTAGTGGTACCAGAATTCGTGCAAAATTGACTGAAAAACCAAATCTGTGCAAACAGGGTTGGTGACGGGCTAAATTGGGTACTGGTTTTGAACCTCTTCTTGTTGGAATTTGTGTAGGTGTTCTCATATATATTGTAGCTCTTCAAATGTAGTTTTCAACCATGTAATCCGTAACTCCTTATTCTTAGTGAGTTGAATCCAGAATTTGATGAAAATGGGCTGGTGTGTGAACCCTGCAGAGCAAGGTTGACGATGCACAAGATTTTGACCCAATTTTGATCCGGTTCTTGTTAGAATTTGAATTTGGATTCTTCATAAAAGTTGTATCCCTTGAATCCTAGTTTCTAACCATGTAAATTTTTAAGCAAAGTGAGTTTTATACAGAAAGTTATGCTCAATTGAATTCACATACTTGGAATGACTGAAAGCAAAATATTGACAGTAAATGAATTGCTTTGTAATTGGAATTTGGTTGAGATATGATTGGAATTAGATCTTGCTTTTGTTATGAAAATCACTCCAAACTAAGTCTAGTTTGCAAGAGTATTGAGTTTGGGAAACTTGGTTAAGTAGAAATTGAGTTAGATTTCTCAAATGGAAAATCAATAATTTTTATAATTTGTTCATTCACCTTGATTTGATAGGTAACTATATGGCCTTGAATTGATAGGTGATTCAGGTGATCCTAGTGGCAAGCATTTGAAGAACCTATAAACTTTGACATACCTGTGAGTGTCCTAAAATTATTTTTACATATGAAAAACTCTTTTATTAAAGTATGTGTCTTGTTATCGGTACTTGAAATCAAATGGTATTCTAAAAATTTCAATACTTATTGTGAATGTCTATGATTATTTCTTATTTACAAACTGTTGTTTTACAAGAATATATGGTTTAGTATTAGTATTTGAAAATGAACGATGTTTTGAAAATTATATGATTCAATATGAACCACTCGTGCTCTACAGGGATATGTGACTATTGTTTATTTATACGACTTTTATTTACAACTACATGAGAACGGTCATTGTTATTTCTAAGCAAGTATCCTTAAATTTAATTTTACTTACAAGTTAGGATTTTGTAATCATGTGATTTGTTTATTTAATACCCTTGCTTTTACGGGAGATTCGTAGGCTTGGGGAGGTATGGCATGCATTGGCTGGGTTATCTGGTACCCTTGCTTTTACGGGAGATTCGTAGGCTTGGGGATGTGAAGTGGTGTAATGACTTGGTTTATTTGGTACCCCTTGCTTTTAACGGGAGATTCGTAGGCTTGGGGATATATGATGGGTATTGAATCGTTTACTTTGTACCCCTTGCTTTTGACAGGAGATTCGTAGGCTTGGGGAGATGTGGTGCATATCGGCTTAGTTACTTGGTATCCCTTGCTTTTGTAGGAGATTCGTAGGCTTGGGGATGCGTGACGTGTAATGACTTATTTACTTGGTGTCCCTTGCTTTTATAGGAGATTCGTAGGCTTGGGGACGCATGATGTGTAATGACTTGTTTACTTGGTATCCTTTGCTTTTACGGGAGATTCGTAGGCTTGGGGACGCGTGACGTGTAATGACTTGTTT
>JAMWEH010001212.1:0-23511 GCA_024721245.1 Mitragyna speciosa | reverse complement strand
CCAAACATCGAGCTTCAGCTTCGGGTGCAATAATACTGTACTTTTACTCTCTTGACCTTGAAGGATGATTACAAAAGGTTTTAATTTCAAAATTTCCCCGTAATGTTATGTAAGTAGTAAATTACCCCTTGTGTTTAGGAAATAAATAAATTGCCCCTTACTTTAGTAACAAATTATCCCCTCATGTACACTTCATCTTTATGAGGACAAATTTGCCCTCATAATTTTTTAATATTGCTATTATTGTTAATTTATTATATAAAAACATAATAATATTATTACTCTGGGCTAATATTGTTATTGCACTCTTATATAAAAAACCAAAATCATAACTCCAAAATTACAAAAAAAATCGTCACAAAGTACTCCTATTATTTGTATTAAACATGGAGAAAAGTATGAAAAAGAACATGAATTATTATTTTTTTTTGCCATGATTTATAAAGAGCAGCTTGTAAAATGAAGATAAATTTGTGATTTCTATCAATTATATTCAAAATAGAGCATCAAGATATGCTGGTAAAGTCATTTCTGTTAGTGACAATAATAAAAAATATAGCAATTACAAACTTGTGTTCTTAACCAAAACAACGCAAGACCAACGTCATATAGTAACAAAAGTAACAAAACTATTTTTTTTAGTTCATGTGTTTGAGACTTTTCTCTCTATTATCATTTTATTCTACCCGCTCATAGGTGGTATAAAAGTTAAAGATTTTAGAACAAAAAAAGAGAAAATTGTCAAAGCATTATATATAGAAAGGCACAATTGCCTTTATTAATTCAAGGGGATAATTTGTGTATTTTTTAAATACAGGGAACAATTTACTACTGATGCAACATTACTGGGGGTATTTTGTGATTTAGTTTTAAAAAAATTGATTTAAATACAAGGAACAATTATGTGCCAAAATCCAAGAATAAATGTGCCTCATAAACATTAACCTGTATCAAACTAACAGTAAAGTTAAAAAGGATGAAGCGGTTACTGCATTTTCTAGAAATTAATTTTAAAAAGTAGACGACTCCTATATTACTTGGCAAAAAATATATTATACTACTACTATACTAACCCTAAAGGACACATATTTTTATATTTTAACAAAAAAAAATGATACTCCCTTTCATATCCAAACTCATAATATCTTAACAAAGAAAATTCCACGCCTTTGTTTTAGTAATTTATGCAACAATTTAAAATCTTATGTAATAGAATCAGAATTGGAGAGTTTTTTTGGACTCTATAAAGGAACTCTTTCACGATTGCACCCTTCCAATGTTAATAACATAAAGAAAGTTATACAAAAATAGTGAAAAACTCCAATCAAAAGGTCTGTATAGCAGTAGTCAATGTCACCAAGGTTGTTAAAACATTAAAAAGAACAAAAAAAAAAAAACAATGGAAGAGGGTTAAAAAAACAAGAAAGATTAACAGTCACAAGTGAAACATCTTATCAGAGGTGTTTGATAACTTAATTATCATAAAAAATAATTGATTTAGAAATTCAAATGTTAACCATATTAAAATGGTCCTATTATCTAAAATAGAACTACTTAGGTAGTTAAATGCCTCTAAAAATCTAAGATACAAAAGATAAGTGATGCCATTTGCAGTTATCAACATGCTCCCATGTTAGTGTTTTAAATAATATTTTTATATGACAAAAAACATTATAACCACACGTTTGATCCCTATTCTTTTCTCCTTCTCGCTTCCTCATATTTCTCTTGCTCCTTCTTCCCTCTTACAAGAATTTCACGTCACGGTTCTCTCTCTCTTTATTGTTTAAAGATATATAAACATGATATGTGTGTGTCATTTGTAGTAGTTATATTTGTCTATTATATATTTATATCTATAAATATATCTCTTATTTTTATTCACAATCAAATAATGATAAATTCTCTAAGAAAAAAATAATTTAAATTAACAAAAAAAGAAAAATAAAAGAATAAAGTAGTAGAAAACTTGATGCCTTGTTGATTTGAGGTTTGAAGAACAAGGGGACTAAATAATGGGGATAGGGAATAGCGGTGGGGCCGGGTGTGGGAGTTGGGGTGGACATTTGCCAAATGCTAAATAAAGGGGTTCGTTTTTTCTAGAGCCCTCGTTGTGGTTTCCACGCCAGCAATGTAATTTCCACGCCTTAGACAAGAATAAAAGACAATAATAGAAGTTTTGTTAAAATTTTACTAGAAGTTGGTAATTAAATTTTTAAAAAAATTAATTATCATAATTCGTAATTAAAAATTAAGTAGATAAAACTAAAAAACATGTGCTGGACATTGTATCGTGTGTGCCTTTAATTATAAATTATGAAAATTAAATTTTTTTTTAAATTTAGTTATTGGCACGTGAGTATAATGTAACAAGATTTTAATAAGATTTTGACAAAATTAGTCAGCAAAATTAAATATGCTAAAAATTTGAATCATATGATATTAGAATTGCTTTCGTCCAAATTTTAGAGACTGAAATTTTCGATCCTTGAAACATTTACTATTAGAACTGCAATTTTCTCTAATGAAAAAATAGAAACCGATCATCTTCTTTTTTTTTTTTTTTGCCCGTTCTGTGAAGCTTACGTAAGAGGAGCAGGCGTCATCATGTAATCAGCATCTTATCTCTTTTTCCACTTTGTAATTGTCGGTCTCTTTATTTGTATTTTCTTAAGAATTATCTTCCTTTAGCTTTTTCTTTGTATTGACTAGCGTAGTCAGTTGATTAATGATTTAACTTGACACAATTGGCATATTATAAAGATTTGCAAGATTTTGATTAAACTGAAGTTCTTGTTTTTTTGTGTTTGCAAAGATATACTTGGAAAATTTTAACTTGTTTAGATTGTGTTCCTATATTAAGTTGATAACATCCAAACTTATTTCTCGTGTGCCTTTGTACTCTGTTTCAAAAACTGGTATTATGCACAAGCAAATAAAGTTTTGTGAGAGAAGCAATGAACTGAATATCTAACTACGTTGTACAAAATTTTTGTAACTATCAAATAAAATATCTGTGATGTTCTAAAATTGAAGTATTTGTACAACACGAAATAATAAAAAAAATATATAAAAATAATAGTAACTACAACACCGGGGAATTTCTTTGAATATTGACCGAGAAAAAAAAGTCGTGCAATTGTGGCTAAGTGATGAGTTTTTTTAATTTATGCTTGCCGGGTTTTGAAAATCCGGGGGAATAATTTTTTTTTTCAAAAGAAAAAAGCTTGCTACGATTCTTAAATGCAGTGACCAATATAATTTTTTTAAGGCCTATCTATAAAAGTCCTAATTTTTTTTTCCACTTAGGTAAAGCCAACTTTTTTAACTAACTTCTGATTTCTTAATTGCCGTGACACCAAATTAAATGAGACAATTATTACATCTTAAATTTTGTTTCCCAACTGACATCATCAAGGCCGTCATCCTTTTAACACGTGTGTTTAAGCTTGTTAGTCCCCGCTACTCACTTCCCAAACACAAACGCCGTCACCGTTTCTCTCTGTCACAGTCTCCATATTAGCCTCTTTCGATTATTTTATTTATTTTCCTGTGTTTTAGTTAATAAAAAATATCGTGAGGATAAAAAGTTAACAAAATAAAATTTTATGAAAAATGATAAATTTTATTAAAACTTACTATTCTTTTATAAGAACGTGTGGTTTTTTAGGAAAATTATGATATGAAAGAGTTGATATATCACTGTTTCTAGTCAATAACCTCAATCGATTCTCATTTTCATTTGCGATTATGAGATACAAGGGAGTAACCTCGATGTATGAGTAAAAAAATAGGAATGATTAATCAAAATCTATATATATATATATATATATATTATATTATATATATATCAGCAAGAATCGATCATCTTAATATTAAAATGTTAGAACTTGTTTTACTTGTGACTTGGTTTTAATTTAATTAACTCGTATTATAATGGATAATCCCATCTTCTCACTTGAACTTGATAAAATGAAATATAGTTATTTTCCTTGATTATTAAATATAAATTTACACATGCCCCTCATTCTATGAAACATACATGAGAAATAAATAAACACTATACTAAACAAAAAAAAAATTCTAAGTTAAGTTCGTGGGCTTATAAGTCGTTGGAGTACATAACTTTTAATTCAGGATAAAAATGAAAAAACTTTTAATCCAATAATGATTACAAAAATTGAATTTATTTTTTTGAAATTCTATTATATTACAAAGAGATGTCTTAGGAGAAGGAGTAACTGAACTCGAGAGCCTCTTGCTACTTCTGTGTTGTACCTACATGTTGTTCTGTAAAGATACGATAATATTTTTAAACTTGATAGTGATATGGAGAGAAATAATAGATTTCTAACCGCTCGACTCACTATTCGTAATATTAAAAAAAAAAAAAACCCTTCTAGATACAAGCTGGTTGGTCGTAGTGCGGAAGAGGTCCCGCAAGGCTCCATGTAGCCATGCGAGAATGGGGTCCTAGGATTGGTATATGACTCTTATGAGTGAGTATTGCGTGCACCATGCGCGTTACGTGGCGTGCCACGTGGTGTATTAGAACCAATCACACATCGCTAAATAATACAAGATATGACCCACCATTGCCACATGACGATAAATTATTGGTTCTAGTACACCACGTAGCAATGCACGTAGTGTATTGTATACTTTTCCTGACTCTTATACGCCAGAGGCAACAGGAGTGGGCCTAGTGATTAGAAATCAAGCTGGTGAAGTTGAAGCTGTAATGACAGAGAACATTCCTTATTGCTTCGATGCAGCACATGCTGAAGCCTTAGGCTCTTTGAAAGCACTTGAATTTTCTAGAGATTTTGGCATTTCACACTTTGAAATTGAAGGAGATGCGCAGGAGATCATCAACAAAATAAACAGACAGCAAGAGGAACTTTCTTTGGTGGGGCACATTATCAAGGGTATCCAATCCCTTCTGAAAGAATTTCCAGTTGTTTCGGTCAATTTCATTCCCAGGATCTGTAATAGGCCAGCACATGAAACTGCTTAATTAGCTCGGAAATCTGTAGGCAGGAAGATTTGGTTTTCTTGTTTTCCCAAAAATGTAATGCTGGCTGTACTAGCTGACTTTTCTTAATGAAAGGAATATATTCTCAAAAAAAAGGATTGGTATATGACACATAGATGAGACCATGTCTGGAATATTATTTTGTTACAAGTAGAGTTCTCTTTTTGTGGTCTTTATTACTATTTTGGCCGCTACGTTTTTATGGTCTTTAAAAAAATTATTTTGTTCATAAGCCGACGTGTATAGCAAATGTAGTATCCTTTAGTTAAAAAAAAAAAAATTTATTGGCTGCCGTGTTTAAGAATTGTGGTGGCCTTTTTTCTTTAAAAAAAATATTTCTTTTACCTTAATGCGGCAGGCATCAGTTCAAAAAATGCTCGTCACTTAGCCACAATTGCGCCCATTTTTTTTTTTTTTGGCCTGGCAATATTTAACGGAATTTGCCTACAACACTTGGTATTTAGGTCGTTTTTATTTTTCTGTGTAATTTTGCGTCTTGGACTGCACAAATGAGGCATGATAAGAAAAATCTTACATTATTGTGTTTTTATTTTTAGGTGTGAAAAAATTACGGAAACATGTTTTTAAGAAACAACTACGTTTGGAGTAACTGTTTTTTAAAAAGATAGAATCTAAGGCACAAAAAACACTCAAAAAGTGTTTTTGGCACTTGTTTTTTTGTTTTGCACACACACACGCACTTTTACAAACACTAAAATCCTACACATCGAGAACACAAAAAATACATACTCACCTTCAAACTAACACCAAGAATACCAAGAACATATACTCACTTTCACACTCATCTTCAAGCACACACCAATAACATCAAGAACACACACTCACTTTGACACTCACTTACACACACACAGACACACATGTACATAGATGCGTATGTACATGCACATTTTGTGACAGCCCCACCTTACCCAGAGGCGCACCAAAGGGCTTAGCGGACTGCCTGCCTAGCTCTCGCCAGGTCTCGATTCACGCACTCACGCAAACGTCGGAGTGTACTTAACTTAAAATAAAATAAACTAAAATAAAATGGAATAAATAAAATACACTCATTTTATTCAACATAAAGTACAATTCACATCAAAAGTTTACATGTCATAATATACATGATTTTTCACAAAGATAGCCTAATATAGTTCGGCTATTACAATAACGAAGACATCTAGCATACTCAAAATCAGTCGTTCCAGCTTTAATTTTTCAGGAAACCTGGGTAAAGGAAAACAAATAAAAGGAATGAGCTATAATAGCCCAGTGAGTGTCGGAGTCATGCAATCATACCAAAAATCTAATATTTTATTGAACAAAATAATTGACAATTTAAGTAGACAAGTTATGAACATTTCAATTAACAATTAGTCAATGGCGGATACGGGGCTCATCTACGGAAGCAAGCTTAACCGCAGGAAGAGCATGCACTGACCATGAAATCATGATGTTAGGACTGAGATAATAGCTCAAGTCTGTATCAAGAGTCATGCCAGTATTATCAAGCAAGCAAGCAAGAACCCTAACCGCCGTTCACCTTATAACCTCCGTACAGGCTACCACATCCAGAGAGATATTCTCAATCCTGGAGGGCCAACAAGCAAGCAGGTTCAATCCGGAGTTGGCCTCTTTGAGGATTCACAACTCAAAAGGGAAAGAACATCAAGCCCTAAAACACCCAACACCTTATGTCCTCCCACGTGCAGCCGGGTTGACCATCCGTGAAATAACGGTGAAGTTAGTCACGGACGTCTCAAGCACAAGTAACACATTGGGTAAGGAAAGCATGTAACACGTTGCGGAATAGATGCGATAAAGTACACATCTTTCCTCAAGTAGCACATTTAATCATATAGCGATTGCAGTCATGACATAATATTTACAAAATGGAAATAGCACATTACATGCATCCTGCACACATAAAGACACTCATCTGGAATGCCTAAGAAAATATCTCGTAAAATGGTCGTGATGTGTTTTCGGACGCTGAAATTTAAAAGAAATAATAACATAAAAACTCAATTAAAATCCTAGTAAATTTAGTAAAAAAAAGTCAAGAAAATACCCCACTTACTTCTAGGGTTTTGGTTTTAGGGTTTCTAGGGTTTAGGGTTTACTTATTCTAAGAAAGTCTAATCTATCACTAGATCATTTCTAAAAATTTTTACAGTTCAATTTCCTTCAATTGAACACATTCTAGGCTTAAAATTTCACTTATCCATTTTTCTTCTTTTAATTCTACCAAAATTTCGGCAGCATTTCCCCTTAAATCGGACTAACCCAAAATTTTCCCTGCATGAAAAATCAACTACCCAATCCATTTCAACATGTTCTACAACTTCTATGTTCAATTTAAACTCAAATTCAATCAAGATTCCACTCAAATTCAAAATTCCTACTCCAAGAATAATCACCCAAATCTGCACAGGGTTGATTTTCAGCCAATTTCGTGCCATTGTTGGGGTCACTCCACCAAGAACCAGGGAATTGTGATTACATGGTTTGAAAATACGTTTATAGGGATACAACTTTCGTGAAGATCGTCACTTAAAATTCCAACTAGAACAGGTTCAAAATCAGCCCTCAATTTGACTCATCATCAAAACTATTTTACGCAGAATCAAATTTCCAGCCAACTTTGCAAACTTTCTGCGATTAATACACAATGAACCACAGTGCAAGCTTTACACCGTTGGAAATCCCTATCAATCTAGTTTCTAAAACACAAGAATCACTCGAATCCAAGTTATCTACATCAAGTTATGAAAGTTTTACTAAAGCTGGTCCAGCATGACTGTTTAAGTGTTCTTGAGTTCAAGTTTAAATCTTCAAGTACTACTAACAAATACTTAGTATAAAACTTGAACAAAAACTAAATAAAACTTAAAATTAATAGCAAAAGTTCATAGTACATACCTTAAACAAGCTTAGAACCTTGCTTAGAAAAGAAAGAAGCTCACTTTTTATGGTGAATTTGCCCAAGATTTAGAGAATAAACTCCAAGAAGTTGAGAGTAAAAACGAGAGAAGAAGAGAAGGAGAGGTGGCCGGCCAAGAGGGAGAAGAAAGAGAAAGAAATAGGTTAAGAAAAATGGAAAAGAAATAAAGAAAAGGTGAGAAAATGATTAACCAATTAAAATCTTACAAGAGTAAAGCAAAAAAGTTGGTCTTTAAACGCAAGAGTAGCTACTTGGATTAATTTGATTGGTGGAGATCATTAACTCTTATCAGTTAATATAAGCAATAATAGGACACAAATTATTAAAGCAAAAAGAGAGTAAAAATAGAGAGAGAGAAACCGGCCCTAAGGGGAAAGAAAAGAAAAAGAATTTTCGGCTAAAAAGAAAAGAAAGAGAAAAATTTCAGCTAAGGGAAAAAAAAATAAAGCAAGAAAATAAGTGAAATTTTTGAGTAAAATTGAGCTAAAATTCAAGTAGTAAAAAGGCTAGAGAATAATAGAATAAACTAAGCAAAATTTAAACACTAATATAAATTAAATGGTCGAAGTAAAATTATTCTAAAGGTAATGCTTAAATGTCCTTGCTCAATAATGAAAATCTTAGTCAATTAACCTAATTAACTCAAGAAATCTCCCGACTAATAAATCAAGGATTAACACTTAACCCTAAATAAGAAAAAAAATGTCTCTTGTATGTGCATTTTCTAGAGTGCTACACATTTACATATGTATGTATGTACATATAATATATATATATAAATATAAATATATAATATACATATGTATACAATATATGACATATAACATATATAAATATATAATATACGTATGTATGTAATATATATTTATATATATTATATGTACATACATACGTATGCATGCATGCATATACATACACATGTATGTACATATAATATATTTATTATCTATATATGTTATATATAATATATATTATATATATTATATGGATTATAATATATATATAATATAATATATATAGATATACACACATATATCTATATATATTATATTATATATACATGTATGTATGTATGTGTGCATGCATGCATGTACATACATATGCATGTACATATAGTACATATAAATGTTATACATAAATATATATTATATATTATATATATTTATATATAAATATATGTATGTATGTATGTATGCATGCATGTACATATGTATGTATGTACGTATAATGTATATAAATATATAATATATAATATATAATATATATGTACGTATGTATGTATGCATAAATGTATGCACATATGTATGTACGTATAATATATATAAATATATGTACGTATGTATGCATGCATGTACATACGTTTGTATGAATGTATAATGTATATAAATATATATTATATATTATATATTATATATTATATGTATTATAATATATATAATATATAATATGTATGTATGTATGTATGTATGCATGCATGTATGCACATATGTATGTACATATAATATATATAAATATATTATATACAAATATATATTATATAGTATATATATTTATATATAAATATATGTATGTACGTATGTATGCATGCATGTACATACATATGTATGTACGTATAATGTACATAAATATATTATATATAAATATATATTATATATTATAATATCTATAATATATAATATACATACGTATATATATACATATACATACGTATATTTATATATATTATATTATATATATGTATGTATGTATGCATGCATGTACATACGTGTGTATGTACATATAATATAAATAAATATATTATATATACATATATATATTTTATATTACATATATAAATACATGTATGTACATATGCATGCATGCATGTACGTATGTATGTACGTATAATATATATTATTTATATATATTTTATATATATTATATTTTATATATAATGTAAATACATATATTATATATATATATATGTATGTAGGTATGTACGTATGCCATGTATATGTGTGTATGTATGTGTGTGTATGTGCATGTGTATATGTGTGTGTATGTGTCTGCAAATTTGAGAATCAAATTTGAATTTTGGACAAAACTCCTTAATTGTTTTTAAAAAATAATTTTGTCCAAATGCTAACTATTCCTAAAAAATATCTACGGTAAAATTTCCTAAAAAACACCAAAAAAAAAAATCATCCAAACGTATCCAATACTATCCAAATGCAAGCTATTTTAAAAAAACAGTATTGTCCAAATACTAATTGTTCCTAAAAAAAATCTACGATGAAATTTTTTAAAAAACAGTCGAAAAAGCACCCATCCAGATGCAACAAATCTCCAATTATAGGTCATTTTGGACATTTCAACAGCTCGCATGTGAAGGGGTACGAAGTGCGTGGTCCAAATGTGCGAATGAATACGAGGGACCCGAG
Organism: Mitragyna speciosa; assembly: GCA_024721245.1. Taxonomy (NCBI): domain Eukaryota; kingdom Viridiplantae; phylum Streptophyta; class Magnoliopsida; order Gentianales; family Rubiaceae; genus Mitragyna; species Mitragyna speciosa. The sequence goes on along the minus strand of JAMWEH010001212.1, from coordinate 13,112 downwards.
GTCTCACAATTTACTTTCTTTCTATTTTTTGCAAGTTAAATACAGTATAATTATCTAGCATTTTAATATAACTATCTACTATATTGGTATAATTGTTTAGCATCATAGTGTAATCATCTTTTATGCGAAACGAGGTCGTTTTTTAAATTCATTTTTTAGCCCCGTACATTACCCTTTTATTTAGGTCATAAAGTAGTGTCAAATAGTTCCCTTTGTTGACCTTGTGTCGACTATTTCAAAAAAAAATAAAAAAAAAGTAGTGTCAAATAGCAATGAGGCACCATGGCCAAGAGAATACGAGGCATTGATTTATCACCACGTGTCAATGTCGCTGGTCACCGTCGTTCCTCATTGCACGAGACCAAGCCCTTTTTAGTGATAGATGCAGGCGAAGCATGATCTACCATTCTACCCCTATTTGAATGTTACTGAGCAAATGCAGATGAAGGCCTGCTGGCACCACTTTCATTTGGCTGCCTTTTTTTTTTTTTTTGCCCCCTTCCTTCGTTAAGTCTTCTCTCACTTGCTTTCTCTGTGTTCCTCTCTTCCTCAGCAAAACCCAAAACCAAATTCTAGACAGATACTCCCTTGTTCCGTTACTTAACATGATTGGTTTTCAATTTTAGTAAAATTGAACGATCCTTTTGTTCAATTTTTGAAAAGGGTGTACCGAGTTTGACACGTATTAAATTGTGTCTATCTAACTTTCTTGTGTATTACGGTTGTTTAGAGTATTATCACTTAAAAATAGGTTTAAAAATAGATAGATGAATGGGGCACTAGCATTCTAAACAATGGTAATAAACAAGAAAATTGGACGGGTACAATTTGATACTTATTGAATTCTATAACTAAGAAAATTCTTTTTTAAACGATTACCTAATTTGTTAGTGAAAAAGTATTTATAACATCTAAATTCTCCAAGTTTAAATGAGATCATAAATTCAATGGATAAGGTCATCCCAAGGATGAAAAATTGGACAAAATAATATCCTGTTGTATTTAAAAAACAAGATGGAATGAGGAAGAATATAAGAAAGAAGGGAAAAATAGCAACAAAGGGAATAAATGACAAGCAAAAGTTCCTTAACACACTTGTTCAAACCTTTTCAGTGTGCACCATACTGAGCTTATGTTTCTTGTCCTCTATAAGAAATTGAATGATGAATCACGTAGTACATATAGTCGAAGACCAGATATATAAGCCTGTAAACAAAACAAGTTGTTTTCGAACACGGCTCGATTAGGCTAGTCTCGTGAAAATTCGAGTTCGACTTGTTCGTAATGCTAAACGAGCCAAATTCAAACACAAATTTTGGTTCATTTATTAAATGAGCGAGCTCAAGCTGGGTTCAAATAAGTGTAAAAGTATTATTCGAGCTGAGTCGAGCCGAGTATCTCATGCTCGAACATTTGTTCATTTATTAAACGAGTGAACTCAAGCTCGAGCTCGCTCATTTTTAAATAGTAAAAATCGCTCAAAAAGTTTTTAAATAGTGAGTTAGTGTGACATTACTCTTATAAAGTTTAACATTTAAAAATCACAACTATTACTGTTAACCAAGTATTCATATGTTCAACCTAATCTTTAGTTTATCGCACCTTCTTTCTCATCAAGAGGTTAGAATACAGTTTCATTAAGGTTACGGGTTACGGGCAAGGACACAGACTTTGTTGAAAATTTGAAACTTTCTTGAACTTTAGTTTTTATTTCATACAAACAAGTGGGTAAGTTGACATTTATTTCTATATAATTCTTTGGTAGGGACTCTTTTGGTTTAGTGCTCATAGTGACTCTTTTTTTCTTTGCTATTGCTCTAGTTCTAACGTGATTCATTCAACCTTTCATCAAATTTAGGCCAAGTCAAGTAAATATAGGACTTAACAATATTTAGCTAGATTTGGATTTGCTTTTTTGTTGTTAACCTTTGATATTGAATAGGATACTTCTTAATATAAGTTAATCGAGAATATAGTAGTGTTCTATCTAGATTTTGTCGAGTGCATCCAAATAATTTATTTATCATGTCAATTTCAAATTTAAGCAAATGGTATGTACTTCCTGTTGGCTACAACCAATGGGAATCAATTTCGCAGAAAATTATTTGTTACAATTGAGTATTTTAATTGGAATTGTCTATTTAAATTTTCATTTATTTAAAGTTCTTCTGCATGTTAATATTAGTATAAACAAATAGCGAAAGAAAAGAACAGTAGGAGTCTTTTGCCTCTAATAAATTCTTACCCTCATGGATTCCCCTGTTCCTAATTTAATTCCTTGAGTTAATTCAGTAATTTCACTAAATAAATTCTATAGTATCACTGTCGTGACTATCTCTATTGTGACGATGCTTTGCCTCCATTTCCTCTTTATTAGTACTCATTCAATAATTTTAGAATGACAAGATAAAGAATTTTTGTGAAATTGGAGAAATTAGATTTTGAAAATAAATTAACGATGACAACTTAGGAACAAATAATATTATTAATCAAGTGTAGTCGATTGTAAGATAAAAATAGAATATCAAAAGTACATATAAATGACTAAGCTTTGCATAGAAAACTTTGGACAAAAATTAAACCAGAAAGGAGCTTTGATGCTAATGAATAGGAGAGGAGACAAGGAAGATTTCACAGGTAATTAGGATACAATAAAAGAACAATAGTGTAATTCTTTATCAATTTTTGTTATGTATCTTAAGAAATTTCTCTATTTTTCCCCTAAATCTCTTCTTTTTGGTTAGTATCTACATCTATTCCTCTTATGCTTTGAATTTCTCAATCATTACTTAGGTAATTTTCTATGTCGTGACTATCTCTATTGTGACGATGCTTTGCCTCCATTTCCTCTTTATTAGTACTCATTCAATAATTTTAGAATGACAAGATAAAGAATTTTTGTGAAATTGGAGAAATTAGATTTTGAAAATAAATTAACGATGACAACTTAGGAACAAATAATATTATTAATCAAGTGTAGTCGATTGTAAGATAAAAATAGAATATCAAAAGTACATATAAATGACTAAGCTTTGCATAGAAAACTTTGGACAAAAATTAAACCAGAAAGGAGCTTTGATGCTAATGAATAGGAGAGGAGACAAGGAAGATTTCACAGGTAATTAGGATACAATAAAAGAACAATAGTGTAATTCTTTATCAATTTTTGTTATGTATCTTAAGAAATTTCTCTATTTTTCCCCTAAATCTCTTCTTTTTGGTTAGTATCTACATCTATTCCTCTTATGCTTTGAATTTCTCAATCATTACTTAGGTAATTTTCTATTGATTTATTTTAAATATCTCAGAAGTATTTGAACGGACATTCACTAAGAAAAAATATAAAACTAAGTTTGAGTAGCTCATTTAGAGATAGTTACCTTGAGTTTTAAATTATAAAATTATATTTTTGGACTTCCCTTCTTTACCTAGAACTCCCTTATGATTTAACAAAATTAATGGATTATCCCTATGGTTTGATAACCTACATTTAACCTCCTTATGTTTTAAATTTTTATTTTTCAAAAACGGATGAAAAATGTGAGAAATAACAGATTTAAAGAAGTAATTATAGACTTTTTTTAGTCTTTAAATTGTAATTTCTAGTCTTTCTTACTTATATATTGACACAAGGATAGCTATTCATTTTTGTATATTTCCATTACAATCAGCTATTTCTATCAAATTTTCAAAAAAGTCCAAACTATAAGTGGTAACGTGTAGGTTTTTAAAAACATGAGGGGATAATTTATAAAGAAGCCATACCACTTAGGTGTGTAATTTAGCACTTCTTTCTTGAATTTATATTCATATATGTGTGTGCTTGATTTAACCAGGTATTTTAACCAAAAAATATATAATGCCTTCCAAAAAGTAGATTGCTATAATAATATAAATCTTATATTAAGCCTCAACCTAAAATAAAGATACTGAAGAACAAATGAAAATTTTCTCACGAGTCCATTCTAATGGTGTTTGAAAATATTGACTATTCTATGAATGTATAAGTTATTCTAAGACTATTGAATAAATATTATTAGTCATACGTACGAATGCATAATAGTTGAAACTAATACTTTTTTAGCAAAGGCACTAGCATGAAAAGATTGGTTTACTTTTCTATGAAGTGAATTTATCCAGTTGAGGCATAATTGATTAAGGATTGAGACTCTTCCAAATCTGCGACTGTAAGGCAAGCAGTGACCCAGTCTTCAATGGGATGGATTCACGCAGAGAGGAGACTGTAGGACTTTCTCAAATGGCTTCCTAGGATAGGAAATTTTTGTGTTTGCATAACATACGTTGGTAACGCAGAAGTCTCTTAAGATCCGTCCACTGTAGTTTAAGACTCAGCAACGAATCAGCTAGGACCACGACGAACTTATGTATGAATTCCGCTATTCTAGAGTAGTTTTAAAGTGGTTTAACATAGAAGGAGGAAAAAAAAATAATTGAATTATTTCTTTATTTTACATTGGCAGTAAGAACATAATTAGCCTGGGACTTAATGAAAAACTGAAGCTAAAAGTGGTTACCAAGGAAATGCCTAAATTTGTAAGTTTTTAATGGTTCATTGACCCATTTAATAAATAAGTTATTTGAGTTGGTAAATTGTTACATAGATAGAAATAGACTAGAGTTCTTTTTTAGTTGTTTGTCTAATACGCAGTCATATTTAACATAAAGTCGGTTTTAAGTAAAGTTTTGAAACCCATGTCACTGTTAAATCTAAATAGGGTACTCATGAACCTAGGTATTATAAGAGTGTATAAGTAAAAACTCCCTCATGGAAAGAAAGCTAATTTTTTTTTTAGTATTTTGCAAGATTTTAAATATCCTGGGTGTACTTATAATTTAGTCATAACTTTAAGCATCGCACATTTAAAGCCATTAAACAGCCATCAATGAACGTACCTCGGTAACAAGTTCTTGTACTTATAATTTAGTCATGACTCCAAATATCACCCGTTTAAAGCCACAAATCAATTATCCAATGAACATACCTTTATAACAAATTAATCTATAAGTTCTACATGTATACTAATTTATTTATTATCTTTATTGTCTTTGTAGTTACAGCATATTCATTCATATAACTTTAACAGGATAATAGATTTTGGTTCATGATTGACACGTGCAAAGCACGTACTCTTTTCTAGTTACTCTATATATCAAAGAAGAAGAATCATCAATCAACACTCTTCGATTTTATGTTACAACGTTTTAATGCATAACTTCGGCCACACCATCTTCCAAATATGGAAGTATTGTGATATAGTGGAATCAGGCACAATTAACACATAATTGGCCATTTCCTTGGTTGCTTTCTCAGCCTCTATCCGAACACTTTCATGATTTGCCTCGAATACTTGCAAAGCTGTCTTGCCACTAGAATTTTGTAGTTGCCAGAGATACGGATAACAGTCGTATTTCACGCGCTGTGGGGCAAAAAGTCAATAACAAGTAAGACGAAGATGCTCGAGAATTGAATGTATAAGAGGCAGCCAATTGGTACCTTAAGCCATAGGACATCCCACATCATCTGTTGCATAACACCAGGTGGAGTGCTGGGTGGGGATCCCAAGCTTCCTGCAAGATGTATAACACTATTCCCTTCTTGATCAATATCACCTAGCAACCTATCCTTGTGAGTAATAATTTTCATCAAATAGTCGTACAAGAATCTATGTTTTCCCTCTACAACTATATGCAATATATTCCTTCCTTTTTCATCCAAGGTATACGCAGCTTCAGGGTAGACCCTGAGGATTTCCAGTGCTACCTCACTAATGCCGAGCCTCGTAGCTTGTATTAATGGATCTGGCACCCTGTTATTCTCTTGTGGTGATATTCCACACTGGCTGTCTTCAAAACCTTCGTTCTCTGTGTATACGTAGTGGCTCCAATCTTCGTTTCTAATCAATCTTTTTGCAAGCATTAGTGCAACTGTATGCCTTTGCTTTGCATCATCAATTTCTTTGAACCAAGAAAAAGCTGGGGATGAAAAGCATATTTAAGTAAAAGGAATAGGAAGGGAGCATGCCAAGCTAAGTAGCGCAAAAAAAAACCAAATTCTTTAATTGTTCATCATGAATATGAAGCAATTTATCCAAAGGGATTAGATGTGCTTGTTACTAGGAATCTATGTTAGACAACAGTATGCTTCAGCTTCAAAGAAGAATCTAGGAAACAAAAAAATTTCCTAGCAGATTCTACCATCACTAGCACGAGCACATATAAGCATGGTTCACAGTATCAGCCGAGTACACGATGTATCACCCAAATCATAACTGAAACAGAACTTACTGTTACGATACTTTTACTCGCAACGCTCTGAGAACTAAATCGGATACATATCACTGAGAAATCGGTGATATCAGCCGATGTGATTGGTATGACACCGTATTGGTGAAAATCGACCAAGAATTCGGCGATATGTACCGTTATAAATTCAAAAAACTTGAGAAGGTAAACACGATTTTGGCTAACCTCCTCCTCTAATAACACAACAATAAAAAGAAAACAAAAAGTTGAAGAATAATAATCAAAATGTTGGAATAATCAATCAAAAACTAACATTTTTACCCTACCATACAAAGTAACGGGAGTGCAACTTGAAGTTAAATATTAAGCACATATCATAACCTTACAAGAGAAAATCGATCTTGTACCAAAAAATCCAATCTTGTACCAAAAAATCCAACCCCATTATCTCTCTCTTTTTTTCTTGCTCACAATATTTTAAATAAAAAAATAAATATTATTATTACACTACATAGATTTTTTTTCCAATTTTGTAACCTTTTGTAGATCTATAATCCCAATTCAATCAAAAGTTCTTATTGATCAATTTATGATAAAAATACTTATTGAGAATATGGTGAAAATGCTTACTTATTATGTCTTTGTATTTTATAATATCATTTTATAGATATATGTTTCTTTGATGTATTGAACTAAATATTATTACTTTTCTTTGTGTAATTCTTGTTATATTATATAAGATATGATGATTTTACTCTTATATTTAAGTTTCGATGTCATACAAAATTAATGTTAAAATTATGTACTGCTAATACTATATTTTTTATGGTTACAGCAGCATTACTTTATTTAAATAATTAGTGGTTATATATGTGACAATATAGATATTTAGCACATTTAATTTGATAATTGTATTTGTTATGATATTTTTTATTTTTGGTAATTTTTTTAGATTTTTTAAAAAATTTAATATGCTATAATGTACGTATTATTCTTCGATATTTGACCAATATACCGCTAACGAATGTGGAACAACAGGCAATCGCGAACGCGAACCACGCATATAAGTAGAGAGAAGGAGATGCTTCACCCAAGATAAACTTAGTAAACGGATATCTGTTCAATTTGGAAATGGGAGCTGAATTTTCTGGTTCCTCTGCAGTATTAACAGGTCCTGATTCTTTGTACAGCTTTGGAATACCTGCCAGCAACACAATAAAATGATGACATCACTTGCAAAATTGTGAGGATTTTTAAGTGTTGCTTAAAGCAGCATTTCCCAGAAAAAAAAACCGGCATATAAAATGGTAGTTCAAATTGATTCTTAAAAGAGTGAAAAGAAACAAAATGTCTGACTGGTTAGATTCCAAAACATTAAATACTGAAATTAGATAATTTTTAACAAAGTTTCCTGGCTCAACATAAAGCTGTCCCCAAAACATACTACTTTTAAGACTCAGTAGCATAAAACTTCAACCACCGCCCCGCCCCCGCGCGCGGGGGGGGAGCGGGCGGCGGGTCAGGAAGGAGAACAATCATATGCTTGATAAGATTCTGGACCTCAACACTGACTTTAAAATCATATTACATTTAGCTTAATAGTAATTGCTTAATTAACTTTTTACACCATTGTACTCAAGTTTTTAAAAAATTCGGATGCCCACTTAAAATTTGGAAAAAATTCTTAGCCAACATTTTGCAAATGGATCATACTACAGCACTTACAAGAATAGATCATAGCTCCCATCATCTGCAGAGGAACAGACCTCCTCCCTAGATCTCTGATCGTGTAGGCAGAACCACTCCTGAAGGACTCTGGTTTTGCAGCCAAAAGATGTAAAGCAGTCTTTCCTTCTGCATTACGTTTGTCAGCAAGATCAGGATGCGACTCCAATATGCCAATTGCCAAACCTGCTTGACAAAATATAGTGAAACATACAGAAAGCATTAAACTTCAGAGGTTTGACACGTAATTCAACACCATCCCATAGCCATATTCCATCAGTATAGCCCCAGACAAAAGATAAGATTGCAGAATCTAGTAAACTGAGACATAGAGTTCGAAATTAGCAAGAAGCTTGACTGCTTGTTGTCCAAGACTGCCATAATTTTAGTACTTGACAGAGAAGCTTACTGTAACATTCTCCAATTACAGCAGCATGAAGGATTGTGCATCCATCATTCCTCCTCATCATACAATCACTGTTAGACTTTTCCAGGAATGCGAAAACTTCCTTCTTCCCACATGCTGCAGCGACGTAAAGAGGAGTTTCCCCCAAGTTGTTGCTCTCAAAAACCAGATCTTTTTCTGTCCTCAACATGGTCTCTGCAACTTGCTTTCGGCCATATCTTGCAGCTTCATGCAATGCAGTGTCGCCTTTGATATTTTTTATCCTGAGATGTCCATCAGTCACGAGGCGTTCCTGAAGAAGTACTGTGAAGACAGCCACGTTTCCCTGAATGGCCAGAAAATGGAGCACAGTATCACCCCGTTTATCAAGTGGTTTCACACCTTCTTCCCTCCAAAAACTGCGAAAGTTTTCTAATGATGGTGTCCCCTCTAGGACTGCTCTATAAGCTGCAGACCTTTGGCTCAAATTTTTGTTGATTCCTGAGCTTGTCATTTTGAACATGCATGTAAAAATTCTTTTATGGCCCTGACGACCGTGCCATATCCAGTAAATCTTCCGTCTTTAGTAGTTAAGCATCTTACATTCACAATGCTAAAAGAGGAATTGTCCAGTGAAAAAAAAAAAAAGAAGAGGAAATAACAAGCAAGAAATTACTCGTGCCAAACAAAAGGCGTTAGAATAAAGTACTTAAAAGAAGAAACTTGCAATAACTGCACTTGTAGAATCCTAAATATAGAAAAAGTTCGACTTTAAATTTAGTTGCAGAAACTGATAAAAAATATAGAATATTGGTCCCTTACTAAACGTCCAGCTTCAGGTGCAATGTAGAATATCGATCCCCTACCAAACATCAAGCTTCAAGTGCAATGATACTTTACTTTTACTCTCTTTACCTTGAAGGATTGATGAAAAGAATTGAATCAAAACAAGGAAGGAACAATTATGTGCCAAAAGCCAAGAATAAAAGTGCCTCATAAACATTGTACTGTAACAAGATAATAGTGCAGTTAAAAAGGATCGAGCCGTTACTACAGAAATGTATTCATTTTTTAAAAGTAGACGATTCCTATATTACTTGGTAAACAATATATTAGACTACTACTATTCTAAACCTAAAGAACACATATTTTTATATTTAACAAAAAGAAAATGATACTCCCTCCAATATCCACACTATTATATCTTAACAAAGGAATATCCACGCTTTGGTTTTAGGAATTTCTGCATCAATTTAAAATCTTATGTGATATAATCAGAATTAGACAGTTATTTTCGACTCTATAAAGGAACTCTTTCATGAATGCACTCCTTCCAATGTTAATAACATAAAGAAAGTTATAAAAAACAAAAGTAGTGAACAACTCCAATCACAAGGTCTGCATAGCAGTAGTCAATGTCACCAGGGTTACCATTAAAACTTTCAAAACAAAGAAAAAACAGTGAAACGGGTCAAAAAAGGACTAACATCACAAATGAAACATCTTATCAACTAAGAGAGTAAGAGAGGTGTAAGACTTTGGCAGGGTAATAGAAGGTTAGTTTCAAAAAAAAAAAAAAAACTATGAGAGATATTTGATAACTTAGTTAATCATAAAAAATATTTGATTCAGATATTCATATGTTAAACACATGAATACGGTTTGATTATCTAAAGTAAAACTTCTTAAGTAGTTAAATGACTCAAAAGTCTAGGTACAAAAAAGAAGTTATACCATTTACACTTACCAACATGCTCACATATTAAAGTTTAAAATACTATATTTACAACAACCTTACAAAAACACGTTTTATCCTTATTTTTTTCTTGTTTTTGCTCCCTCATTTTTTTTTTCTTGTCAGAGGTTGTTGTAAATATTATATTTACAACAACCTCTAACAAGAATTTTACGTCGCACTTTTCTCTTTATAGGTATGTAAACATGATCATATATCATGTTTTATCCATTAATACAATACATCTAAATTTTGTCTAAAAAAAATGATCATATATATATATGTGTGTGTAGTTTGTAGTAGTTATATCTGTCTATTTGATGTTTATATATATATATACACACACACACACACACACATATATATATCACTTATTTCTAAACATGATCATATGTGTGTGTAGTTTGTAGTAATTATATTTGTCTATTGAATATTTATATCTGTAAATATATCTCTTATTTCTATTCACAAACAAATAATAATAAATTATCTAAGAGAAAATAATTTAAATTAACCAAAAAAGAAAAAAGAAAAGAAAAAAGTAGTAGAAAACTTGATACATGGTTAATTTGACATTTCAATAATTGGGGGAATCAAATAATGGGTGCGGGCTTTAGGGGTGGGGACGGGAAGAAAAGGGAATTGTTTTTTGGGTTAATAACACTTTGCCCCCCTAAAGGTATAGGGGAGTCACATTTTGTCCCCTCCTAACCTTTAAATATATACATTTTGGCCCCCAATTAATTAGATGAGAGAAATTTGGTTAAAATAAATAGTCAAATGATACAAATACTTTTGACTTGGCAAAGAGAAAAATTTTCGGAAATAAAACTCAGACGTTACAATATTTTATAAAAAATATTTATAAAAAACTTTCAAATAAAGTAAATAGCTGAATTTTTTATGAATTAAATATAAACAATAGTTAACAAGAAATGTGACAATGATATCATAAAATATTATACTTCTTGTACTATTGAAGAGGACATTTACTAATTTTTTACTAAATAAAAATTGCACTGTGATGAATGCAAAGTTAAAATTGAGATTTTTTTGTAAATTAAGAATTTTTCTTAAATCAAGAAAAAAAATCAAAAGTTTCAATTTTAGCTTTGCATTTATAACAGTGTAATTTTTATTTAATAAAAAATTAGTAAAGATCCTCTTTAATAGTATAAGCATAATTTTTTATAATATCATAATCACATTTTTTGTTAGCTATTTTTTATATTTAATTTATTTAAAATTCAATAGTTTATTTTATTTGAAAGTTTGTAAAAATATTCTTAAAAAATATTGTAACGGTTGAGTTTTTTTTTTCTAAAATTTTTCTCTCTACCAAGTCAATGGTGTTTATGTCATTTGATTATTTATTTTAACTAAATTTTCTCTAACCTAATTGATTGGGGAAGGGGCAAAATGTATATATTTAAAGATTAAGGAGACAAAGTGTGACTCTCCTATACTTTTAGGGGGGCAAAGTGTTATTAACCCTTGTTTTTTTCAAGCCATCATTGTCCTTTCTACTCCTTCGACAAGAACAAAAAGACAATAATGGAAAAATAGAAACTGATCGATGGCCTCTTCTTTTTTTTTTTTTTTTCTTTTTTCTTTTGGGCCGATTTGGCCTCTTCCGCATCTTATCTGTTTTCCACATTTGTCATTGTTGGTTTCTTTATTTATATTTTACTTATGAATTTCTTTCTTTGTGCTTTTCTTTGTATTGATTAGCATACTCAATTGATTAATGATTTAACGTGACACGATTGGCATATTATAAAGATTTGCAAGATTTTGATTAAAAGTAAAGTTCTTGTTCCTTTTGAGTTCGTTTGGTTCACGGATAGAATGAGATGGGATAAGTCATTCTCGGATTATAAATCCTGAGATGAGTCATCTCAGGATTCACAATCCCATCTATCTTGTTTTTGGTTGGTAAAAAATTGATGGGTTGAATCCTAAGATGAGTCATTTGATGTTTGGTTGAAAAATGGATTATTATTTTATTGACTAAAATAGCCCTAGAACATATATATTAACTATTAATAATTTGTGTTTGTTTCTTGTGTTTCAACTTTAAGACAAGTTTTGCAAAGAGATACTTGGAAAATTTCACTTTGTTTACATTGTGTTTCCACATTAAATTGATAGCTCCCAAATTGAACTTGGTTTTAGGATACCATCAGAGATTATCTAGACTTTAACTAGTAATTTAAATTAGAATTAATTAATGTGGTATCTTACTATATAGTATCCATTGTTGCAAGTAAATATTATTTATATAATATATCCTACCCTCATACGCGTGAATTTGTGACTTCTTACCACAATATATGTTACAGGTTATCTGATTTTCAATGTGAGAATAGTTGAATAACAGGGGAAGAGCGATTTAATCAAACACATGCAAGATTAAGAAATATAATTAAGCCACTGAAAGCTCATTTTTTTTATCAAAATAGTGAAACCATATTCCTTTTCAACACAAGGAAATATTATAATTTATGGCTATATACATAATTACCTTCAAATAATAAGTGTTTTGATTCAGGATTTCAAAAATGAAAATGTTGTAGCATAAAATCTACAACAACTTAAAGATTTACACAACAAATACAGAATATGGAGGAGCTCAACAAGCTAATCAAACTTTTATGCTCAACTTACATGACTAAATTACAAATCAATATTTTCACTTTTGAGAAAAATTATACATATGAATACTAGCTCTTATTTTTTCCTAGAAAATTTTATGAGATATTTTATCACTTTTCTGTTTTGTTTTATTTTTTATTATAATTATTTTATCATTATTCATGAACTTCAATTATATGCATTCATAGTCAAATGTAACAAAATATGAAAATTATTAACAAATAAATTGATACTAGAATAAATTGTAAAATTCATGAAATTCAGTATTGAGTTGTATATTGTTATCAAACTAACATACTAAATTCAATAAGATAAAATTGTAAATTCGTGAAATTCTTTTAGTTGCAT
>JAMWEH010001238.1:0-48672 GCA_024721245.1 Mitragyna speciosa | reverse complement strand
AAATTTGAATAGAATTACCTGTAGGATACGACTGTTTAACTTCAAACAAAATTTTAAATGATAATAATTTTTACATTTTGTAGACTTGACTCTATTTCCAAGAAGCTTCTAGACGTGAAAACAGAAGAAAGAAATTTGCCCTTTTTCAGCAAGAAGATCAGCATCATTATACATTCCGAAAGTTCTGCTAAGAAAAATGTTAAATTCATCGGTTTTGATTTCGATGATTATGCAATCTGCATTACAGACTTGAACAAACGTTTTCCAGTCTGGAAGCTTAAGTATCGCTGATCTACATCTTAAAAGATACTTAGTACTATATTATGAATCACCGAGTAGGATTTGACAGGAATCAGAAAACGAAAGAAAAGAAAAGGGGTTGAGAAAATGTATGTACTACTGCACTAATTCTACCAAATGCTTTAGCAATGTATGCATTATATGGAAGTATTCAGTGGAATCAACAATTGTTTCCACAAATCCCCATAATGGCTGCTAATAATCTCTATCATTGTGCTGGATCCTGCCCTGCAGCTTTTTGTCCGTCTTGTCCCTGCGTTTGCTGCGGTTCTGGGGGGGGATCATCCACCATTAAAATTCGCTTTGTGTCCGTTTGGACAGCAATATATGTGATGAACGAGTTAGACTATCCGATCAATAAAAGCCATTGTAACATTAGTCAAAAAATTTTACCAACTGATGATGTTAATGATCATTAGGCTCGTTAGGCTCAGGAGCAACAACTCGGTCCAAATTTTCCACGACGTCTACCTGAGAAAAACAGACACCAATCAGCACTTATTAAGATGCTTTATGGTTGTGTACATTATTTTGGTAAGAATATTCTAAAATTGCATATATCTCACAAATTCCCTTTCCAAGATATCACCGCATTGGTATACAGTAGACATTCTGGACTCTGTGAGGGCCAGCATTCGTAAGTGATGATCTGTTTCTGTGGACGTCGTCATTGCACATACATCAACACAAATACAAACTCTTTTAGCCAAGAAGCCTAAGCTAAAAGAAAATAATCCAACCACAGGGTGTTACACATCTAACCTTGCACTATAACACCTTTCTTTTATAAACAAATTTATCTAATGAGGACATAGATTCAGGAATGTGGTTAAGAAGGTCAAGTAAATAGGACCTTACACTTCTTGGAGGAATAAGCTTCCTGTCTATCTAGATTCCTGTGTTTGAAAACAAAAGTTCAAAAAACTGTGAAACTACAAGCCAACTTAATTAGCTTAATATGGAGAAGAAAGCCCTTCTCAAAATAGACAAGAAATCAATCCGAGGTGAGCATTGAGGGAAAGCTATGAACAACAAGATTCTGTGGGATGCCATAGACAAGACAAAGGTTGGTAAAACACTTTTTGATTCGGGATGAACTCATGAACCCAGTTAATCAAGTAGAATAAACCCACAGTAATGAAGAACCAGTTAATCATAGGAAATGCTAGCTAGCAGATCAAATAATGAAGCCAGGCCATGCATGCATGCATTTTGATCTCAAGAACATGCATATATGCTGACAGAAATTCCAGATTAACTGCAGACAAATCTTGTTGCATGGCATGGCGACAACCTTTTCTTGTAAAGTAAATAGTAGTAATGTATTTTCTATAAAGAAAACCACCCAAACAAAAATAAAGAAAGAAAGAAAAATGAAAAGACAGAGGGATTAAAATTCAAGAGAACCTACTGAATGGTTATTAGGATCCATAAGCGTTGGCAATGTGAGTATGCCAAGATCGACAGATGTAGACATCTTGGCCAGGAGCATCATCAAGGTGCTTGTTGATGTCGCGATGATGATGATATCTGAAACTTCAGCACCAAGAATTATAGCTGCTATTAGAATTTTTTTCCCAAAAAAATTGACAATTTCTACAAAAATTTCAAGAAATCTTGAGTATATTGATGCTTACCAGTATGTAATACCGAAACAGACTAAAAGAGATTTCTTGATGCAAAATAGGATGTAAATCTTGATGATGAACCTTGGGAGAAGTAAAGCATTGAAGTAAAGCATTGGAGGAGGGGAGGTGGGAGGCGCCGTTGAAGGAGGAGACGGTGATGTAGAGTCGGTGGAGGTGAAGTAGGGAGAGAAGGTTGGTCATGGCATGGGTAGAGGAGGAGAATTGCGGTGGGGTCAGTGGATCGCAAAGAGAGAGATTCTTGCGTCGACCGAATTCACAGTTGGATCGATCCAATAAGAAAGACACTAATACTCAATGGATCCTACCAAGCTTTTGTGGCTCTCTATTCACCATTGGTTCATGAATGAGGCTCGTGGACTCAATTCACCCAAAAATCCAAGAGAGCACTCGGGGAAAATTTTTGCCACGTGGCAACACAGAGGCAGATATATCAGGTAGACAGAAATGTAATTACCCTCTAAGCTATTTAGGTTGACTTGGCTTGACATGACTTTGACTCACTCATCAGGGTGGCCGTTAGTTCTTCATCTATACAAATTACGCACAGTAGCCATTATACAAGACACGCATTTGCAAATTCATCAATACAGCACTTCATTCTCTATTCTGATATTCAATTACTCAATACACCCACCTTTTTCTCTCCTCATTTACCGGCTCTCATCCACTTGAACTGCGAAATATTACACTCAATAATTCAGTTCAAGATTTGGGGTCTTCTTCAAGAATTTTCTTCAAAGATTCAAGAATTGTGTTCTTCATCAAGAATTTACTTCAAAGATGACATTATCAAAATTCTTTAAGGTCTAGTATTATTCTTATATCCATTACTCACATCTCATTGGTCATTTGCATGCAACACGCGCATCATTCACAAACGCATTTGTCACAAGCTGCATTTTCAAATTCCAATTTTGCCTTAGAGGTTTGGCAAAACGTTCTAGATACGTGTGGAAAGTCCTTCGTCTTTCTAAGTCTAAGGAGCACTCTAGAACCTTCTAGCTTAACCTAAGAAAGATTAAGTAGATTGTGGGAAATTCTAGAGATTTTTCACTAACTTGTAAATATGCTAAAGTAGTATAGAATTCACTATAGGGACATTGTACACCGTAGGATCAAATTAATCCCCACCATCCATTGAGGGACATTGTACATCGTAGGATCAAATTAATCCCCACTATTTATTGAGGAGGTGGAAGACTATAGAAAGGGGCTTGGCTATTTGCCAAACCCAAGCTAGAAAGCTAGAGAGCAAGCAACCAACAAATGTACTCAAAGCTTCCTTAATAAAGTGTTCTTTCAAAATTTCCTATCTTGTGTTTCCTTTTTAAGTTTCCTTGCCAACTTTCTTTTGCTCTTCATTTAGCAAGTTTAAGGGTCTTAAGGCTTATTTAGCCACAAGGAGCGAGTAACTAAGTGCCGCATGGGCATAGTAAAAGTGTAAGTCTGTGACACGTTGCATTGATTAGTTATTTTAATATCTGTTTTCCTTATTTTACAAACGAAAGAATGGAGGAAAACCAAGAAGAATTGCCACTCATCCCTCCAAGAAGATCAAGAAGATTAGCAGCCATTTGGCCCTGTTCAGAATCAATGGCAACATCCAAGAGTAGGCCTACCACACAGTTTCATCATCAAATACCACGTGCCAGTGCGTTTCCCAAATGCAGCGCATGAACAGTAGCGCCGTGTTTAAGAAACGCGGTGCTACTATTCATACACTATTCATTGTTCACTTTTTTTTTATTTTTAAGAAGAGGTTAATGTTTAAGGTTTTTTGAATTATTTTTTAGGTAGATTTATAGGATTTAAGTAAAAGTAGTAATCGAGGTAGTTCAATGTTTGAATTGAAGAATTTTAGATTTAGAAATAATAAAGCTATAGACACCAAATTTTGATATACCACTAAATTTTCTAATATTTTGTGGGCTATTTTTTATTTTTCGAATGCGAAATCTGATTTTTAGAAAAAGTGTGCAAAAGTCTTTTAGCAAAATTGTAATTTTAGCACGTAAACACCTTTTTGACCAATTTTTAGTTTTTAAATTCATATTTTATACCCTAGTACAAATTTTTAAATTTTGTAATTTTTCTAGATGAACTACTATTTTTCTGTGTACTTCGTCAATTCAAGGGTAAAATAGTTATTTGCAATTTGTGAATGCCTTTTTCGGCTATTTCAGAATTTTAAATTCATATTTCATAATTTTAAGCATATTTTAAATTTGGGATAATTTTTCAAGTTAAAAAAAATAACGATTTTGTCTTAGGTATGTATGCATCGTAGAAAAAATAGTTTTTGAACTCAAAAAATTATCACAAATTTAGAATATACTTAAAAGTATGAAATATGAGTTTAAGATTCAAAAATAGCCAAAAAAAAGGCATTCAAAAATTAAAATAATTATTTTGTCCTAGAACTGACGTAATACATAGAAAAATAGTGATTCATCTAGAAAAATTTCAAAATTTAAAAATTTGTACAAGGGTATAAAATATGAATTTAAAATAAAAAATTGGCAAAAAAAGTGTTTACGTGCTGAAATTACAATTTTGCCAAAAGACATTTGCACACTTTCTCTAAAAATCAGATTTTGCATTCGAAAAATAAAAAATGACCCACAAGATATTAGAAAATTTAGTGGTATATCAAAATTTGGTGTCTATAGCTTTATTATTTCTAAATCTAAAATTCTTCAATTCAGACATTGAACTATCTCAATTACTTATACTTAAATCCTATAAACCTACCTAAACAATGATCCAAAAAACTTTAATACTAATCTCTTTTGAAAAAAAAAAGAAGTGAACAGCGAATAGTGCGTGAACAGTAGCGCTGCGTTTCCCAAACTCGGCGCTACTGTTCATGCGCCGCGTTTGGGAAAAGCAGCGCATGAAAAATTAAAAAAAAAATTTAGTGCTGCATTTCCAAAACTCCCCTCTGACACCCATAGTGGCCGAATTTTTCTTTTCTTAACAATATTTGAACAAATTTGCCACTCATTTGAGGCACAAACTTGGCCATAGTTTTGTTGAATAATCCCTGGGAACACAACCTAATATAAAAAAAAAGAAATGAGAAATAATAAAATGCCATAAGTTTAGAGTTTTTTAATTTGTTCTATGTAAAAAAAAAAAAAAAGAAAGCATATTCAAAATTATATACAAACTTACCTCAGTTAAATGATATGGTTGCTATGTAATAAAAAAAATCGTTTGTAATTATTAAAAATGTTGAGTACCTTTCAGTTAGATTTCATATGATTATAAAACCAAAAAAAAAAAAAAAATACAAAGTCACATATGTAACATATGTAAGTACATAAAGTGCACATTTAAATTATTAACTGCGCATGATGGTGTTCAGAGTGTGTTACTGTGGACTTTGTGAATCCTACATTCTGATTAATTTCAGTAGGCTATAGACATATATGTCCAAAAATTATAACTTAGGAAGAAAGTAAAATAATATACTTGCATTTAAAAATAAACTAATAAAGTAAAACCTCATTATATGATGACACTGATGTAGTGCATGCTGCATCGGTAGTGGAAGGAACCTTTTTTTTTTAATGCAGTTTCCTCATTTTTGTGCTATTCTCCATCCCACTTTTCAACCTTTTTCTATAAGCGGTCTCTCTTTTTGTTTTAATCCCCTTTAACTTTATGCCTTTCTCTTCATTAATACTAGTCCTTGTAATGTTTGAAACCTCTAAATTACCACTGAACCTTGGAAGACCAGCTCACTAGTGTGT
The DNA here is from genome assembly GCA_024721245.1 of Mitragyna speciosa. Taxonomy (NCBI): domain Eukaryota; kingdom Viridiplantae; phylum Streptophyta; class Magnoliopsida; order Gentianales; family Rubiaceae; genus Mitragyna; species Mitragyna speciosa. The sequence continues at coordinate 42,968 of JAMWEH010001238.1, read as the reverse complement.
AACTTTGCATCATCTGTATTTAACATCTTCAGAAGACCTTCTCTAGCAAATTTATAAATCTGTTCTGTTTCTACTGCCCTTGTGACCAGTTGTGTACATAACTTACTCAAAGCTTTATAACGTACACTCAAAAGTACTTTAGGATCCAAATTTACATCATTGTCACAATAATCTTGGCCTACAACATGTCCAACTTTTGCCTTATTTGTCCATTCTTTTCAATAGATATTGCTCAAGAAATTTTTTCACATTTCTTGTACCAAAAACTTCGAATATATGAGAGCACAAAATCCCAGAAAATTCATATTTCTTGCAGCTACATGATACTTGATCATTGGCTGTATCAAATTTAACTATATGATAGTAGCTCTTTCCATTAGGGATGATCTTATACTCCAACCACTTTCCAACCTCTTCACATTGATTTATAGTACAATCGATGGAACATTTTGACTATAAAAATCTGATTTAGAAGATTAAGTTGCAACATTTTGATTATAAATTAATTAATTATATTCCATATAAAGCACCAGAGAGCAGAATATTAATACCCAAGAAATTAAAGCCTAAAAAGCATCATCGAACTACTTATCACAATCCCTAATAATCTTGAAGTTCAAAACCCTAACCCTAAAATCAAAAGAGACTTTTCCGAATCTATATCAGCCTTCACCAAATCTTCAAGAGCTAGTAAATTTAGTCATGGCCTTGATCCCCTCATAAATGCGTTTGAATCATGTCTTGTGATGGGTGGTGCTGGAGGTAGCTATAGATCAGAATTTTGTTGAATCATGTCTTGTGTTGGGTTTGTAAGAGCTTATGTGTCGTATATTGTCTTCCAGCAATTATATAGGAAGTTTTTGTTTTTTACGTATTGTTGCAAGCTCAAAACTGATTAATTTGAGATGTATTGCTACGTTCAACTGCATAAGTCAGGACAAACAGCACAAATTATTTGTTCTGTTTCTGGTTATAGACTTTTGCCTAAGCTAAAGCTTTTCATTTCATAGGAGCTCATATGGAGTATAATTGTTATATACAAATTCTAAGTAATGATTGGCTTTTTGTAATATTTTGTAGTTGATCACAGGGTAGTTTGGTTCAAGGACAAAGATGCTAATTGGGTTTTTGTAATGAATTTTTTGGACTCGTAATGCTGTGATATGATTGACAGTTTCATTTCTAGTTTTGATATCTCTGAGGAATCTTTTTATTTTCTTATTGCTGTATGTTTGACTTTGACCTCAGTTTGTTTACTAACAAGATTTACCACCTTCAACTGTTTTGCAAAGGTTTTTAAGCTTTCCGGAATCATTGGAGGAGGACTGGAGTAGTCAGCGTAGTAGGATAAATCTGGTGGGATGATCGTGCACCATCAGATTAACATTTGCCTACTATAAAAAGATTGGAAATATGATCCTAAAAATAGACCAGTCATTCATTTGATGCTGTGGAAGCCATTTGCACCAATGTATACAAAGCTTGTGAAGCATGTTACTGATGTTCTGACATTTGAGAAGACAAAGGAAATGAGAAATTAACAAAGCTCTTAGCTCTAATCCCAAAATGAAACTCAATAAAAGAATTTAGTTTCAAGAGTTTTGATTGTTTTCTAATTCCTCATCATGGTTAATTTTAAGGGGCTAAAATGCTGCTTTATTTGTTATGAATAGCTACTAATAACTGCTGTTTCTTTAGTACAGCCAGGAATGGTATGTGTGTGATTGTGGTGGAAAGAGTGAGAGCTAGGTTGTGGCCATGTGGGATTAGTGACTAAAAATATAGGTGCTAAGTAATGAGTATGGTTCTTGTTGAGAGTAGTATCTTCTTCTTTCTTATGATCACTTCTCTCAAATTAGTCGCTCTTTCCGGGAGATGTTTGATGCTGCATATCTCATTTCCTGTTATTGCACTGCTGCAGGATGTAATACCCGGAAACACTGCTGTATATCTCATTTCTTGTTTATTGGAAGTGAAACATTACTGATGTTTGTTTTCTCGTTTGTTACGTGATGAAGGCTCTGTATCATTGCCCGCATTCGTTGCCTGCATTCAACAATTTGATCAGTTTGATGCTTGATATAAAAAGGGTTAGGATACAACCAACGTTGTCCCTGACCTTTGGTGGGAAATAATACCAAGATTGCTTGCTAGTGCCCTTAAACTTGAAGCGCTAGTTCTTAATATGGTGAGTTATGATGAACATTTTAAAACTAAAACTCATTATACATACTAATATTAGATTTTTTCATGCTCCTAATCTGCTTCCCTTGGACTCGGACAGGTGTATTGGAAGAACTACATACGAGATGAGGAATTTGAGCCTCTTCTACCACTGGCTCTCCCAGCTCAATTCGTTGAACATCTTAGGGAAATAGGACTCAAAGTTCTCGAGGAGCTTGAGAATGAATTCATTCTAGTCGAGTATATTTTGAAGAATGAAAAAGCTTTAAAGAAGTTCACAATTGGTGCACTGAACAACTAGTCAAATTCAATCCAGCAAAGTTGTAATAGAGTTTTATCTTTCAAGAAATGCTCCGAGGATTGCCAGATTGTATTTGATTTTATAAAGTGCCTTTCTTACTTTAGTTTAGTAGGTCGTAAATTGAAATCTGAAGGAGTAAAACCGTATTGGGATTGAGCTTGATTGTATAAACAAACTTTCTGCCTCTCCATTTGCAGGTGATAGATTCGCATATGAAGCGCGCAGTGGTTTTTTTGTAAGGGATTTGGGATGGAAATTTGCAGCTCTGATGGAATAAATTGTTTAACTTGTTATCAAAAACTTTTGATTTTTATAAAAATTAATTTTAGAAGAGTTGAAAACCAAGCGCTCTTGATATTAAATTAAAAATTCCAAAAATACAGTAAAAAAAGTAGTTGAAAACATCATGTAGATTTTTAAAAAATTAGAAGCTAAAATCAGGTAAAAAAACTATTGAGAACATGCCTATTGTTTCCTTGCAACACCTAGTGTTATTATGTATTGGGACATCTTTACTGTGAGACTCTTGCGTTAATATTCATTATTGAAATTGTTTAGTCCAAAAGAACACGGCTTGAAAATAGTTTGGGAAAATTATGATCATAATTTGGCCATCACACACTGGAAAATTCTATGCATAGCTCTACCTAACTGTTGATGATTTTACCGAAAAGAAAATGTGAAAAAAGTGGTTTGTTTGTCTAGATCATTTGGCTTTGCTGATAAATACCAGACCAATCATGACTATATAGTAACTAAGGCTTCTATCAATCTAATTTGAATTAAATCTTTGTGTTCTGATTTCTATCAAAATCGACTAATTGTATCAACCTATCTTAATCGAATCATGTGTTGTTCTATTAAGATGAATTGAATCATGTGTCGTAATTACTATCAAAATTAATTAATTGTATCTATCTCTTTGAATTGAATCATGTGTTGTTCTATCAAAATCGGATCGAATCATGTGTTGTGATTCCTATCAAAATCAATTAATTGTATATATCTCTTTTAATTGAATCATGTGTTGTTCTATCAAAATCGAAGCGAATCATGTGTTGTATTCCTATCAAAATCAATTAATTGTATCTATCTCTTTGAATTGAATTTGTGTTGTTCTATCAAAATTGAGTCCTGTGGTGTGATTCCCTGTAAAAATCAATTAATTTCATCTATCTCTTTGAATTGAATCATGTGTTGTTCTATCAAAATCGAATTGAATCCCATGTGTGATTGCCATCAAAATCAATTAATTTGATCTATCTCTTTGAATAGAATCATGGGTTAGATCAAAAACAATTTGATTATGCAAAATTATGACTAAGCCGGATAGACATCAGTTAGTTTATATTGTTTAATTGTTCGAGGAATGTCCTTGTCATTCAAAACTCGCATAATTCAATTAAAACTGAACACACTAATAGTTCAGGGCCCTTTTTAGAGTAATGAAACTAATGTAAAAATAAATCAAAGAAATAATAAAATATTTTCAATGTAAATATTTCTTGACTAATATTGAATACTTGTGCGTTATTTGGAAAGACAATCCTAGAATGAGTTTTGGATTTTTTATTTGATATCGTCGATGCTAATTTTATATGCCATTAATAACGGTGAATTGATTAAAATATTGTTAAAAAAAAAATAATACCCGTTTGTGGTTACTGTGGAGGGGTTGGTAATTTTTATGCCCACCGCGTTTGGTAAACGCAGTGGGCCAAATTTTTTTTTTTTTTTTGGGTCGCCGCGTTTGGCAGACACGGCGGACCTGCCGCATCTCCTAAACGCGGTGACCGCCTGACACTACCCGCCAAGCTTTTGCCGCAGCAAAAGCTTGGCTTGCAGGCTTTCTGCAGCTTTTGCAGAAAGCCTTGCAAAAGGCTGCTCTCCCCCATTGCCAAACACCGTGGGGGAGAGCTCCAAATTTAAAAAAAAAGAAATAGAATGGCCGTTGATCAATTTGATCAACGGCCTTTGCGTCCTATAAATGGACGAGAAGTGCAGAATCTACACTTCTCTCCATTTTCCCTTCCCCCAGCCTCTCACAATTTTCTTCTTCCTTTCCGGTTGCATTTCTTCTCTTCAGTTCAGCTTCAGTCTTCAAGTTTGTTCTGCCGGTGGAGGTGGAGTGGAGTTTAGCTTAGCTGGAGTTCAGTGGAGGTGGAGCCAATCAGTTTAAGTAACAATTCACTAAATTATCAAGTTAGTATAATGTATTTATTTAATGTTAATTTATTAATTTAATGTTATTATAATGTATTTGTTAAATGTTAATTTATTAGTTTAATGTTAGTTAGTATAATATATTTTTTGATTGTTAATTTATTAGTTTAATGTTAGTTAGTATAGTATTTTTGTTAATTATTAATTTATTAGTTTAATGTTAGTTAGTATAATATATTTGTTGAATGTTAATTTATTAGTTAATGTTAGTTAGTATAATATATTTGTTGAATGTTAATTTATTAGTTTAATATTAGTTAGTATAATATATTTGTTGAATGTTAATTTATTAGTTAATGTTAGTTAGTATAATATATTTGTTGAATGTTAATTTATTAGTTTAATATTAGTTAGTATAATATATTTGTTGAATGTTAATTTATTAGTTTAATGTTAGTTAGTATAGTATTTTTGTTAATTATTAATTTATTAGTTTAATGTTAGTTAGTATAATATATTTGTTGAATGTTAATTTATTAGTTAATGTTAGTTAGTATAATATATTTGTTGAATGTTAATTTATTAGTTTAATATTAGTTAGTATAATATATTTGTTGAATGTTAATTTATTAGTTAATGTTAGTTAGTATAATATATTTGTTGAATGTTAATTTATTAGTTTAATATTAGTTAGTATAATATATTTGTTGAATGTTAATTTATTAGTTTAATGTTAGTTAGTATAATATTGTTGTTAATTGTTAATTTATTAGTTTAATGTTAGTTAGTATAATATATTTGTTGAATGTTAATTTATTAGTTTAATGTTAGTTAGTATAATATTGTTGTTGAATGTTAATTTATTAGTTTAATGTTAGTTAGTATAATATTGTTGTTAATTGTTAATTTATTAGTTTAATGTTAGTTAGTATAATATATTTGTTGAATGTTAATTTATTAGTTTAATGTTAGTTAGTATAATATTGTTGTTGAATGTTAATTTATTAGTTTAATGTTAGTTAGTATAATATTGTTGTTAATTGTTAATTTATTAGTTTAATGTTAGTTAGTATAATATATTTGTTGAATGTTAATTTATTAGTTTAATGTTAGTTAGTATAATATTGTTGTTAATTGTTAATTTATTAGTTTAATGTTAGTTAGTATAATATTGTTGTTAATTGTTAATTTATTAGTTTAATGGTAGTTAGTATAATATATTTGTTGAATGTTAATTTATTAGTTTAATGTTAGGTAGTATAATATTTTTGTTGAATGCTAATTTATTAGTTTAATGTTAGTTAGTATAATATTTTTGTTAATTGTTAATTTATTAGTTTAATGTGTGTTAGTTTTGTTGAGTATAACATATTTGTTAATTATACGGAATTAAATTTTGTGGCCCTTATATTTTAGGAAATTGACAATTTGTCCTGTAAAGTTATTATAATTATAAATTAAAAGTTGATACCATAAGTTGTGCATAATTACATTTTGACCCTAGTATTTTAGAAAAATTACGATTTTACCCAACAAATTAAACACAATTGTAAATAAGACCCGAAACTCATATGAAATTAAAATTGACCTCATTAGTTTAAAAAATTTAAATTTTGGCCCCCGTAAATTAGAAAAATGTCAATTTAGCGTATGAAGTTATACAAAATTATAAAATAGCCTTCATAACTAAAGTTTGACTGCATAAGTTATGAAAATTTACATTTTTATCCTTATAATTTAGAAAAATGACACTTTAGTACACGAAGTTATACATAATTATAAAATGCTCCCGAAAGTTTTACATAACTCAAGTTTGAACCTATAAGTTTAGAAAATTTACATTTTTACCTTCATAATTTTGGCAAAATTCCGATTTGGCTCCAAAAAATATATTTTTATAAATTTGACCCGAAATCGCTACATACATAAAATTTGGTCGAAATATTTTGCATACTTATATTTTGTCTCCTATAATTTATAAAAATTATAACTCTTATCCCCTGAACTTTTACATAATTGTAAATTAGCTTAGAAACTTGTACGTACTATTATGAATTGACCACTTATGTAATGTATGTACTATTTATTTACTTGTTATCGCATTGTTCGACCGCGCTTGCATTTGGGAGGGAGTCAGTCATCCTTAGAGCCCACGTGTGTTAATATTACATTCCTTCCTCTCATAAGGAGTACTCCATACGTGCATTCGATACTTTTTATCATTTTTATCTTATGGTGGTTGCCACCCACCCATCCCTTTAGGACTAAGACCGATCTGCCTGGACATGCGGCCATCGCATTCGTGCATGTAGCGGTGTCTAGGGGATCACTCGAACCACCGACCGGGGCCCTTGGAATTGACAGATTTGTTACTTTTGGGTCCCTAAGTCCGAAGGTTCGGGAGCCTTAAACCGTATGGCAGGCTTGATCCACTTGGAAATATGATCGTGGCACGATTTGCATAATTAAATTTGAACTGTGACTTTTATAAATAGTTCATGATTAAATACGCTTACATTTTGTAAAAATTATGAATCTTACTTAGTTGCACATTGGTTACATTAGGTCAAAAATGTCAAACGATGATACTTTAGCAATTCATCTCTATTGGGGAGGAAAAATCGTGTATGCGGGAGGATCAATGTTGTATGACCCGCCTATGCCGAAAAAGTTATATTCCTTCGGCAAAGGGTATGCTTTCAGGAGTTGGTTGATAGAGTTTATAATGCCATGAATGTAGATAGAAATAGATACAAAATCAGTTTGATACATAGGAGTTGCTTTCAGCAACAAGATATATTTAGTGCAACACCTTTGGAAGACGATGATGGAGTAAACACGATATATTATTTTAAAGTAAACACTCGGGAACCAACTGAAATCTATGTTGAGGTTGAAGAAATCCGACAAGTAGAACAACAACATCCTCAAAATAATGAATTTGCTAGCTCTTATTATGAAGAATGTACTACTGTACGTGGCACATTGGCAATGGAAGAAACGTGGGCAACTGATACATCCAGAGGTCAATATATTGACTTAGATATAGGAGCTGTCCAACCAAGTAGAAGAGGACGTAGGAGAGGTAGTAGGCACCGTATCGACAATCGCCCTAGTAGCAGCGCAGCGAGAATTTATATGTCCTCTGCAGAAGAGTTTGGTGGTGCAAGTGACGATTATGATACAGTCAATCTTCCAACTGCCGAATCGAAAATCGACGTTGACGATATTGAAATGGACTCTGAACCGGAACCGGAAGAAGACGAGTTCGAAGATGAAATGGAACAGGGATATAATGTTACAGGACAGGAAGATGCACGAAGACATTCCGATTTCGGTCCTAGTTCAGCGTGGTTGGGTTAAGATCCTGGAACACTTCAATACGATGTTGGCGTAGATGCAATGTTACAGTTCGACCCCCTAACCGAGAGTACCGTTGAGCAACTTAATTTGTGGAATGAGCAGACAGGAGACATTCGATTGGGCATGTTGTTTGATGATAAAGAAAAAGTTATAAAAGCGGTGAAAAAGTGATCCATTAGGGAAAACAGAGAGTGCAGAGTTCGAGAGAGTACTCCAACAACATGGTATGTGTAGACACCAAATTTTGACACACCTTCTGTAAAAATATGTGTGTCACTTTTATTTTAGGGGGTATTTTCTTATTTTTTGAGGGTCGAGTACAATTTTCGCATATTATGTCTAATTCGTCACATTAGGGGCAAAATGGTAATTTCACCACATAAATATTATTTTATTTTATTTTATTTCCTAAATACATAATTTTACTATTTTTATCATTATTTATAATTTTAATGATTTTTTAGAGTCATTTATTAGTTATTTAAAATTTTAGTATTTTTTAAACTTAATAGCGCGTTTTCCAATGCACTCTTTTTACGAGAATTTTCAAGTGAAAATGTTATATGCGCATTTTATATATTCATAAATTTTTTGTATAAATTTCATGGTTTAAAAAAAAAAAAAAATTTTAAATATTCATTTCAATATTTTACTTTTTTTAATAGCACATTTTTTTTATGTTATATTACTGTTTGAATTTTGCGGTAAATTTTATTTACTCATTTCTATAACCTTAAATTTTAGTATTTTTCTTATGAATTTTAGGGAGTCCAAATATCTTTTACTTTATTTTATTTTATTTCATTTGTTTTTCTTTATTTCTCTTTCCAAAAAAAAAAAAAAAAGAAAAAAAAAAAGAAAAGAAAAGCTAGCTGTTGCTACAGCAGCTATCAGGAAACGACCACCAAATCCATCAGACATAGCTGCAAGGTCATTCCATTACTCACCAAAAACTGCCCTTCATCAGATTTTAAGGGATTTTGCTAAAATTTCTTGCTCACTTCACCATCATCTCACGCACCTCACTTTCTATCTCAGCCTTCCCTCACCATCACTCACATAGACACAAACACCTCCCCCTTCATTTTTTTTCCTCACCTGCATTCTCATCTTCTCCTCTCAATTCTCACGTTTCACACCTGCACTCCCTCACTCCCTCTGCCTACACAGATCCCCTTCCCTCTGCCAGGCATTCACAGACCTCACCTTCACACTCAAGCCTCATACTTCTCTGTTTTTTCCTCTCCCTCACCAGACACGCACAATACACACACCTTAGACACACAATTCACTCCCCCTCTCCTTCTTCCCTGAGCTCACAGACATCATACACGCATCACACACACTCACTCGGTCTCCCTCTATCTCCCCTTCCCCTGCACCTTCATCATTCACGCACAATCACAACAGCACACTAAAACACTCACCTCATTTCACCACTTCACCATTACACACACGTTCACTCACTTTCTGGTTCACCTGCACACACCATATTTCACCACTCTCCCATTTTTCCCTCACAGCCTTCCCTCCCAAAAACACACAGCATTCACCTGCAAATCGCATACATTCCATCACACACCAGAGGCACAACACCTGCAGCAAAAACACACAACACAGCACACACTTCACACACAATCAGAAGCTACACTTGAATCCACATTACACATACCACATTCCAAAAACAACACAGGCACACACACATCCCTGCATAGACAAACACACACCATAAACACACACGCACTTCAAACCTGTACACAAAAACATCCACAGACACAGACACAAAGCACACACCAGACACGTCAATTTCCACCTGCAAAAAAAAAAAAAAAAAAAAAAAAAAAAAAAGAGACTCTCCTCTGTTGCCAGCACCACCACCACTGCACCGCCGGACGCCATCCACCGCAACCAACTCGCCGCCGCTGCCACTGGGAGCACTACCACCGCTGGACACCGTTCCCAATCAAGAAATCAGGTAAGTCCATTACCTCCTCTTTCAATTCGATCTTAATTGTTGAATTTATGCTGAATTTGTTTTTTGTTTTTTGAGCAATTGAGTAAAAACAAAAGAAAGAAAGAATGGAGAGGGGAGGGAACAGAGAAAGGGGGCCGGGAATTTGAGATAGAGACCGAGAGAAGGGAGAGATAGAGAGGGACTGAGAGAAGAGAGAGATAGACAGATAGAGAGAGAGAGAGACCGGCGAGAGAGAGAGACCGGCGAGCAGAGAGCCGGACAGCAAACCGGCGAAGGAAGGAGACGGACCAGGGGAGGAAGGAGAAGATCAGAATCGGGGGAGAAGAAGGAAAAAAAGAAAAGAGAGAAAAGAAGAAGAAAGAAAGAAGAAGAAAAAGAAAGAAAAGAGAAAAAAAAAAAAAAAAAGAAAATCTGAAAAAAAAAAAAAAAAAACCCGAAATCAGCCGAAAAAAAAAAAAAAAAAAAAAAAGGTTTTGGTGAAACTACGTCGTTTTGACGTAGTTTCACTCAAAACTACGTCGTTTTGATTAGTTTAGTTTTTTAATTTATTTTTAATTAATAATAGTTATTTATTTTATAGTCCTTGTACTTTCATTAATGCTACTGTAGCCCCGATAATTTTTGATTTGTGCATTTAAATTTCTGTTTATTGTAGATTGGCCCCCATAATTTAATTTTCTTTGCAATTAGGTCCCGGATTAATTGCATTTAGGTCCCTCAACTTTTAGATAATTATAATTTTGCCCCCTACGTTTTTTAAATTTTCATTTTGACCCCTATATTTGTCGGTAATTACATTTTGACCCCTATAATTTTTCTGGAATTGCAATTTTACCCTCTGATATTTATGAAAATTGCAATTTTGCCTCCCAAACTTTCTTTTATTATATTTTAGGCTTTAAATGTTACTGAAAATTGCATTTTGGCCCTTATACATTGCTGGAAATTCCATTTTTGTCATAAAATGTTGCTGGAATTCTATTATAGTCTTTGAATATGGCTGGAATTTGCAATTTGGTCCATCATGTTGCTGGAATTTTGCATTTTTGCCCCTAAACCTTGCTGGAATTTCATTTTGCCATTATATTTTTGTTGGAATTACTCTATTGTCCTCCAATGTTGCTGGAATTTATATTTTTGCTCTCCAAATAGCTAAAACTTGAAATTTTGCCTTTAAATGTTTGCTGAAAATTGTGTGTTATTTAATAAGCTTGCTGAAATTGTGTTCTTGGCTTTAAATATTGCTGGAATTTTTTATTTTTGGGCATTATACTTGTTGAAAATTACATTTTAGCTTTTAAATTTGTTGTAAACTATGTCATTATCTTAATTAGGGTTTGAAATTATAATTTTACCTTTTTGTTCCTCATAAATTACATTTTTCACTTTAGAATATTGCTTAAATTTTCACTTTTAATCCAAATCTTATAATATTTTATTTTTGTAAAAAAAAAAAAAAGTATTAATTAAAATTAGTTAAGTCCTCAAAGCTTTAAATTATTTCTTTTTACATTTTCTTTATTTATTTTTATCAAACTTATAATTAATGTTCTAGAATGGGGTCTTGTTAGTCTAATTAATGTTCAAATTAGTCTCTCTATTTCCCTTTTAGTTATTTTAATAATTCTTATTTGAGGTGTTAAAATTTCAATGTATGTATTATTGTATTTTATCCTCTATTATTATTATTAGTATTATTATTAGTTTTATTTTATTTTATCTTTGTTGTTTTGCTTTATTTATTTATTTATTTACTAATTTATTTTTACTTAAACAATTTTCATTTTTCTCCTAAATGATTAATTATTGTTATCATTATTTTTCTTTCTCTTATTTTGTTTATTATTGCTATAATTGTTTGAATTATCATAGCATGTTCATAGTGATCGGTAGAAAATTATTCAATTAGTGATTGATTTATTAAATAGTGATAATTTTGACATGTTTGTTCATTTTAGTAGCCATTTATACCGGGTTTACGAATGAGAGGTACCTCGATTACCCTTCCAATATTTCTTTTTATGTGCTCCTACGTGCTCCTATGTGTTTTTTATGTATCTTTGTGCTTATAATTTTATCCATGTGTGAATGTTTATTTATTTATCTATGTCGTATTATTTACTCGAATTTAATTGTTGATTATTCAAAAAAATGTAATAGATAGGTAACATTCTATTTAGTAAAAATTTCTTTGTATTTAGATAGTGAATGTAATAGATAGTTTATGTTTTATCTATTTAATTAAAGCCTATGTATTTTAGATAGAAAGTGTAATAGATAGGTTAGATAGGATATCTTTTATTCTCTTTCCATTTTTTAGATTGTAATTAAGTTATTCTCCGGTGTAATAGTTAGGGCTTTGTGTGCTATGTGTGCTATGTGTTTATGTGTTTTATTCGCTTTCTTTAGGATTTTGCATCTAGAATATCATGCTTATGTGTTATGTGCTCCTATGTGCTATTATTTGCTTTTATGTGATTATTGCTTTAATACATGCTTTATTTATTTACTTGCTTTAATTATATATGTGTATCGTCGCCACACTAGTCCAAAGCTAGTTGTGGTTAATTTCGTTTTCTTCGCTAGTCCAACGCTAGCGGAGAACTTTATAGAAAATAGGCTAGTCCAATGCTAAGCCTTTAGGTCATTTTAGCATTAGGATCATTTCTTCGTAGTGCATTTCATGACATTTCACACACATTTTATCTTTTTAGGCTTTTTCCATTTTCTATGAGTTTTTATATATACTTTATAACTTATTATCTTATTTTAACATCTATTTAGTGCATAACATTTAGATTCCACTACACATAGAATTTTAGGTCATTTGCTGTGATTTGACTAGAAATAGTCAATCTACTCACGTGGGAAGCGATGGCGTACATGTCGTTCCCCCCTCCGTGAGTAGAAACAGTTAGTCACGAGTTTATTAGTCCCCCGTACCCGTTATGTTGCATTCCTACTCTCTTTGATCATTTACTATCTATACTTACTATTTTCCTTTTCTTTTGCATTTCATTTTGCATCTATACTCGTGACTCCATCGAGGTCTAGACTCGGGTTTCGCAATTAATGCGATAATCCCGACCAAACCTCAATGGAATATTTCGTCCCTTATCGATATCCATTTTTTAGGATTAGATTTGCATTCATATAGTTGCATCCAAATGTGATAAAATCTTAGGGTTATATTAGGAAAATTTAGACTAAACCTCGCAACTAGTTTCGGCTAGGTTGAAAGGGTGCCTTAGGCACGAGCCTTTGCCTTCCCTTTCTTCAACTGTGACTCCCGAACCTTTTTCTCTTGTTTTCAAAGACCTGGAGTCGTCTAAAAGGGTTTTTCTTGTTTTTCCTATATTTTGCCAAAATCATTTCTTTAAATGAATCATTCTTAATTTTCTTACCTTTTATAAAATATTTTCGGGTGACTTGGTACACCAAAACTCAATACCAAGTGGCGACTCCTTTTTCACTAAAAAACCCTTTTTTAGACTCTATTTTCGGGCCCAAAAATCGTCGCATTTCAAAAGTCCCATTTTAGGCCCTTTTTCTTTTATTTTTTAAAGTAAAGCATTTGTTTTGTCACATTTTTATCGAATCATCTTTTACAAAGCATTTTCAAAAATTAGTTTTTTACAAAAATTTACACGCTTTTTTAATAACCACAACACTACATTTAATACTTCCTTTTCCCTTTTCCCGACATCTTCTTTACACTTTCTATTTATTTTCGAAAAATGGGGCGCGACAGCTGGCGACTCCACTGGGGATCACTAGTGAGTCCGAGCACTAGGTTTAGTCATTTTATTCTTTTTCTAACCCTTTCATTTTATTGCATTTGGATGCTTAGGATTGCATTTCTATTTTTCTAGGTTTTTAGGTTTTTCTTTTGCATCTTGCACTTCCCGTCTCTCGGCTACTTATGTGATGTATGTATGATTTATTCACTTGTTACTGCTTTACTCGACCGCGCTTGCATTTGGGGAAGAGGTCAATCACCCTTAGAGCCCACGCGTGTTAATATTACATTCCTTCCTCTCATAAGGAGCACTTCATACGTGCATTCGATGTTTTTACCGTTTCTATCTTTTGGTGGTTGTCACCCACTCGTCCCTTTAGGAATTAGGATTGATCTACTTAGACATGTGACCGTGGCACGACGTGCACGTAACATTGTCTAGGAGATCACCCAAACTCTTGGCTTGAGTCCACAAGTTTAGAGATTTGGGCTTTAAAAATCGATTCGCTTGGACATGTGGCCGTGGCCCGACGTGCGCGTAGCAGTGTCCAGGGGATCACTCGAGCCACCGACCAAGGGTTTTGGGATTGATGACCCTTACCCTTAGGTCTGAAGGCTTGGGAGCCAACAGCTTAATCGAGTTTAGATGCATTAGTGAGCCCAACCTCATGCATCCATGTAGGATAACTTAGGGTAGAGTCAGCATTTCCCTATCAGGTACACCAGGCACGAGAGGAGGGAACCAACCTCCTTTACTTTCCTTATTATGTCATTTATTGTTATCTATGTGTATTATTTGTTCTTGCCAATGTGTTATGTGAATAAACTAACGCAATTTCTTTCCTTCTTATTTTTGATTGCATTCACAACCATAGAACAAAGAGCCCTGGCATGGTGCTCTCATAAGAAACAACCCTCTTTTGGCACGTTTAAATTTCATTTTGATAATTAATGTCTTCGAGAAAGATGGAAATAGAATTTCATAAATTTTCTGCAAATTGCATTTTGTTATAAATACCCAAGAGATCAATCATTGTGAATTTCTTAAAAATCCTAAAAATTTGATTTTTTCGTCTTGTATATTCTTGAATAAAAATTTTAGTTTTTAAATCCTTAGTTTTTAAATCATTTTCAAAGTTTACTCATTTTTGTTGTACTTGTCAATTTTACTCGAACTAATTTTTTAGTTAATAACTGCATTCAGATGGTCAAATTTTTGCACAACTTGTATTTACCCTTTTTCAAAAATTAACATGTCGTTTTTGCCGCATCCCCCACCCACCCATCCCACATTACACAAAAAGTGATTTTAGTACATATTTCATTTGACTTTAATAAATTGGCATTTTGACTTGTGTATTTCTTGAAAAAAAAATCATCATGACTTTTTCTTTCAACATTGTGTCTCGTAACCTCTTGGAGGTTTAATTTTTCAATCAAATATTTTTTGGAATCAATAATTTCTTTTGTACAGTTTATGGTCCATCTTTCTCAAAAAAAAAAAAAATTTTTTGCATCATTATTAGATAAAAAAAAAAAAATCTTTAGGACATTTTCTTAAATTTGACAATTTTGCATATTTTAACTTGCTTTAATAAACTGACATCATGCATAAACCCTAGAGGGAATGCCATTTTGGGAATCCCATGATAAGAAAGCCATCCTTTTGTCTTGGGTACTTAACCCTGAAAGACATGCACGTTTATATTTTCGGTAAATCCTTTAGGGTGAGACCCTAGGTAAGGTAGTACGAGCAGAATGGAAGCATCTCTTTCAGGCGGATCTGGCTTGTCTACGATTAAAAGGGGGGATCTCACCCTAAAGGATTGCATTTCACGCTAGGCCTACCCTTGGCATAATAAGGGCTCCCCTAGGACATGCATCCGTTTTTGTTTTTATTTATACTAACTTTGATTTTTTAATTTTTACAGGTCCTCTAACAGAAGCGGTAAAATAAGAAAGACATCTAATACACGTCTGGTCTTACATTTGAGTATTTTAAATTATGGTCCAATTCTAAATAAACCGTCACATACTTGAGACCCATAAGGACATCAAAAAACATGAGTGTTCTTTCGAATTATTCGAAGGGTCATAGACGACCGATTTTTTAGAATTGATAGTGCCTAGAAACTAGATAGGTGAGTTTGGTTAGGAAAATCAATGTGATAAATGAAATTGTATGTCATAGCTGGACAATTGTAAATAATTTGGATGCTAATAATTGCACTCCTTCTGTAAATTTAGGATTACCTTATCTCTAAAATTTTTCTCAAATGAAGTGTTCAATAAATTGCTTTCTCAAATTTGTTTATGACATTTGATTTCCCCTTTATTTTTGTATTTAGCTTTTGAAAAATTTTCTTCAAATCTTTTATTATATTGAGCAAATGATTCTTTGATGAGACCTCGATATACGTCACATTTTTCTCAAAGCCTAATGTTAGGTTTGTGTCATTGTAAAGTTTCTCTTTTGATGACTGAGTGTAAGCTCAAATTGAATAAAAAGAAAAGTATTTTTCTTGTATCTTTTGAGGGTGAAAATAAATACCCATGGTCTTCGGATGTCATCTTATTTGGAGCTGATAATTGCCACTTCAATATCTCTTCGGATTTCAAAATAACACAAGCTGTTAATAAGGACCTAGAGTGATACCGAAGAGGTATTTGGACTTGGTGTTAAGGATTCCGAATGGTACGAAAGGAAAATCTAAACTAATCTTGGAAGAGGTAGAAATCTCGAACATTGGCACCAAGACATCGGTCAAGAAGTTAAGTCAAAATGCATTTTTTCTTTGAAGATCTACAAAATGTCAAGCTAAGTTTGGATGAATGTTTGGAGAATTCAAGCACAACGAGAGGAATAAACATGTAGGGGATATGACTTTGACCGATTTACAAGGGGAGTTTTGTTATTCCATGTCCATAAGTTCTTATTCACCATTGGAATGTGTTGTATAAATTATTGTGAGGAGAAGATAAGGAATGTCACACACTTGATGCTTGTCTAATTCCCCTACTTTTTGAAATTACTTTATGTACTTTGGCAAATGATTTCTCCAAGTACTAAGAAATGATTATTATGTGATTTAGAGTTTTATTTTTATAGAAAATATATCTTGTAAAGTGGTTAGAATTATGTCTAAATTTTTCACGTTTGATGAAAATTTCTCTTCTTTACTTAATTTCACATGTTAAATGTTGATTATGGTCAATTAGTGCACTCATGCGATATGTGATGTAACATCTGTTATGAGGGATAAAAAAGGAAAAAAAAAAAGAAGAAAAAGAAAAAAAGAGAAGAAAAATAATGCGGGTTTTCTACTCCAATGCTTCTTGTGCTTAGTAACCGGAGGTCTTCATCTAAAAATGTCGACTCTCGCGTCAAACGGTACTTGAATTATGAGTAATGCATTGCAAATTTGAGTAAGTAAATTGTTGAGTAACCAGGGGTCTTCATTTAACCAATGTCGATTCTTGCGTCAAAAGGCAATTTTACTTCTCAAATATAAATTTTGCTGCTTGCTTAAGATTGAGATGTTGAGTAACCGGGAACCTTCATAACCAATGTCGGTTTTCGCGTCAAAAGATACTCTCGTATTTTGAGTGATTAGTTCACTAACAGAAATTCCCCTCAAGTGAAAAATGAGATTGATCATAGACATGGGACGCACTTTGATTGACCGTATGATTTGTTTACTTGTGAAATTCAGTAAGGCGAAGAAATTAGGTTGAACTTGCTTAATTGTGATATAATTCCTTCCTTTTTGCTTGATATTATGAGTATTGAAGACAAGATGATAAATTGCATAATGGTTGTTTACTTGGTCTTGAATAATACATTTTAGAATGTACATGTGTGATTTCAATGCTTGAATCACTACTTGAGCTCACATTTTTCGAATGGTTGAGAACAAATAATGATTCGAGTGTGGAGAATTGACAAATGTCAAGATGATGCATTATGGCACATTGGCAGATGATGTTAATATATCTATCCCAAATCAACAAGGGAAGATTGCCTTACTGATGCCAAATATTCTTCGAGCACTGATCTGTTTTAATGGAAAAAGGAGAGATCATCTCAACTTTGGACATTGTCATCCATTTCATTTCTTCTCCCGAAATCAGTAATTTGGAAGGATCCTATGGTCAGAAGAATGTGACAGTTGAAGGTTCACAGATGAGAAAATTAGTATGCCAACATGGAATTCATTGGAAAGTTAGTAACAACAGTTGCTTGAGGTTTCCCTTTTGCATTGATCATCTCGTGGCAATGTCAGAATTCAAATGGAAATGACAGTCCAAAGATAAAAAGGCATCTTTTAAACCATCACTTCAAAAATCAAGTTTTTGAAAAATTTTTCATTATTGTGTTTAATTAGTCTTTGTGTGTTTCATTTTGTACAAAATTTCTTTTATATTATTGCATGTGAAATATTTTTTGACCAATTCATGTTTTGAAAAACTTGACATTAGTTTTGCTTGAATTGGAATAAAAGCAAAGGCAATTCTAAGTTTATCAAAAGTTTGAGTCATGCATGAATTGCAAAGACTATTTAGGGATTTGATCTGAATCGTGAATCGGAAGCCATTGAATTTGAAAAACTTGTAAAAAATAAGGTGAAAAATTGATCAGATATTCAGAATGGCAACGTTCACGCTTATTAGTGCTGGTGGAATTAAGGGACCACCGTTCGGTGGCATTATGTTGAAATTGCTGTTGTTTTCTCCCTTTTGCAGGTGCGATCACATCACCATCATTTGAAGCCTTCGTCAGAAACGAAACTGGGGCAAATTTTAAGAGATTGATTTCAAATGGAATTCACCTGATTTATACTGTGCATATCTTTAGAAGGATTGATTTCAAATGAATTTTTACAGAGCCAAAGTTTGAAAAGGAATGATTTCAAATTGATTTGAGTGTCATATACTGGGGCAAATTTTTTGAGAAAATTTGAGTTCAAAAATTGATTTTGATAGCGTTATGCTTGAACACATTTTTGAAAGGGATTGACTTAAATTGACACTGGGGCAAATAAAAAAAATGATGAAATGATGATAAAAAAAAAAAAGGATTAATTTCAAATTAATTTGGATGTCGCATTTGCTTTAAAATTTCCAATGGTATGCACTAGTATCCTCATTCTTTGCAATAATTTTTGAGGAAATTTGGCTAATCAAAAGAAAGGTGAACATAAACTTTTCCCTCTACTTTTATCATGTAGAATTCATTTTACTACTCAATTTTTTCAAGTTTTGTCACGATAGAGTTCTATCTAAAAAAAAAAAAAGGAAAAAAAGAAAGAAAGAAAGAAAAAGAAAAAAAAATCTTTTGCTTTCTCCGTTCAAAAAAAAAAAAAAAATCATTTTGCTTTCTTCTTTCAAAAAAAAAAAAAAAAAAATCCTTTTGCTTTCTTCTTGCAAAGAGAAAAAAAAAATCCTTTTACTTTCTTTTGAAGAAAAAAAAAATCCTTTTGCTTTCCTCTTTCAAAAAAAAAAAAAAAAAGGGGGGGGGGGGGAGAAAAAAAGAAAAGAAGAAGAAAAAATCCTTTTGCTATCTTCTTTCAAAAAAAAAAAAAAAAAAAAAAAGAAGAGAAAAAAGATGAGAAAATCAATTTCAAATTGATTCAAGAGCTAACACTGGGGCAATTTTTTTGAGAAAATTTGATTCTGATGCTTTGAGTTTAAAGCAAAATGTTGTGAAAGATTGATTTACACTGGGGCAAATTTTTTGAGAAAAAATTTGATTTTTCAAAGTTGATTCTGATGCTTTGAGTTTAAGGCAAAATTGACTTACACTGGGACGAGCTGAAAAGCGGACAATAAATTGATTTCATTTGATTTATATCGGGACAAATTTTTCTCAAAAAAAAAAAAAAAAAAAAAAGAAAATATTTTGACAATTTTATTGATTTGGACGTTATATTTGACAATTGTTTTAAGTTTATTATGTCATTCATCAACCTTGGCAGCCCAAGGTCATGCATCCGTCCAGCAGCCTGGTCGGCATCTGTCTATTTATTTTTCCAAGTCTGGCAGCCCAGACGTTGCATTTTATGACTCCTGACAGCCCAGGATCATTTATTTACATTTTCAAGTTGGCAGCCCAACTTTGCATTCATCAACCTTGGCAACCCAAGGTCATGCATCCGCCCAGCAGCCTGGTCGGCATCTTTTATTTATGTTTTCATGTCTGGCAGCCCAGACCTTGCACTTTATGACTCCTGGCAGCCCAGGATCATCTATTTACTTTTTCAAGTTGGCAACCCAACTTTGCATTCATCAACCTTGGCAGCCCAAGGTCATGCATCCGCCCAGCAGCCTGGTCGGCATCTTTTATTTATGTTTCCATGTCTGGCAGCCCAGATCTTGCATTTTATGACTCCTGACAGCCCAGGATCATTTATTTCCGTTTCAAGTTGGCAGTCCAACTTTGCATTCATCAACCTTGGCAGCCCAAGGTCATGCATCCGTCCAGCAGCCTGGTCGGCATCTTTTATTTATGTTTCATGTCTGGCAGCCCAGACCTTGCATTTTATGACTCCTGGCAGCCCAGGATCATCTATTTACTTTTCAAGTTGGCAAGCCCAACTTTGCATTCATCAACCTTGGCAGCCCAAGGTCATGCATCCGTCCAGCAGCCTGGTCGGCATCTTTTATTTATGTTTCCATGTCTGGCAGCCCAGATCTTGCATTTTATGACTCCTGGACAGCCCAGGATCATTTATTTCCGTTTCAAGTTGGCAGTCCCAACTTTGCATTCATCAACCTTGGCAGCCCAAGGTCATGCATCCGTCCCAGCAGCCTGGTCGGCATCTTTTATTTATGTTTTCAAGTCTGGCAGCCCAGACATTGCATTTTATGACTCCTGGCAGCCCAGGATCATTTATTTCCATTTCAAGTTGGCAGCCCAACTTTGCATTCATCAACCTTGGCAGCCCAAGGTCATGCATCCGTCCCAGCAGCCTGGTCGGCATCTTTTATTTATGTTTCAATGTCTGGCAGCCCAGACCTTGCATTTATGACTCCTGGCAGCCCAGGATCATTTATTTACTTTTCAAGTTGGCAGCCCAACTTTGCATTCATCAACCTTGGCAGCCCAAGGTCATGCATCCGTCCAGCAGCCTGGTCGGCATCTTTTATTTATGTTTCAAGTCTGGCAGCCCAGACCTTGCATTTATGACTCCTGGCAGCCCAGGATCATTTATTTCCGTTTCAAGTTGGCAGCCCAACTTTGCATTCATCAACCTTGGCAGCCCAAGGTCATGCATCCGCCCAGCAGCCTGGTCGGCATCTTTTATTTATGTTTTCATGTCTGGCAGCCCAGACCTTGCATTTTATGACTCCTGGCAGCCCAGGATCATCTATTTACTTTTTCAAGTTGGCAACCCAACTTTGCATTCATCAACCTTGGCAGCCCAAGGTCATGCATCCGTCCCAGCAGCCTGGTCGGCATCTTTTATTTATGTTTCCATGTCTGGCAGCCCAGACCTTGCATTTTATGACTCCTGGCAGCCCAGGATCATCTATTTACTTTTTCAAGTTGGCAGCCCAACTTTGCATTCATCAACCTTGGCAGCCCAAGGTCATGCATCCGCCCAGCAGCCTGGTCGGCATCTTTTATTTATGTTTCCAAGTCTGGTAGCCCAGACCTTGCATTTTATGACTCCTGACAGCCCAGGATCATTTATTTCGTTTCAAGTTTGGCAGCCCAAACTTTGCATTCATCAACCTTGGCAGCCCAAGGTCATGCATCCGTCCAGCAGCCTGGTCGGCATCTTTTATTTATGTTTCGAGTCTGGCAGCCCAGACATTGCATTTATGACTTCCTGGCAGCCCAGGATCATTTATTTACTTTCTCAAGTTGGCAGCCCAACTTTGCATTCATCAACCTTGGCAGCCCAAGGTCATGCATCCGTCCAGCAGCCTGGTCGGCATCTTTTATTTATGTTTCGAGTCTGGCAGCCCAGACCTTAGCATTTGATGACTCCTGGCAGCCCAGGATCATTTATTTCCGTTTCAAGTTTGGCAGCCCAAACTTTGCATTCATCAACCTTGGCAGCCCAAGGTCATGCATCCGTCCTAACAGCCTGGTCGGCATCTTTTATTTATGTTTCCAAGTCTGGCAGCCCAGACCTTGCATTTATGACTCCTGGCAGCCAAGGATCATTTATTTCCGTTTCAAGTTGGCAGCCCAACTTTGCATTCATCAACCTTGGCAGCCCAAGGTCATGCATCCGTCCCAGCAGCCTGGTCGGCATCTTTATTTATGTTTTCAAGTCTGGCAGCCCAGACCTTGCATTTTATGACTCCTGGCAGCCCAGGATCATTTATTTACTTTCTCAAGTTGGCAGCCCAACTTTGCATTCATCAACCTTGGCAGCCCAAGGTCATGCATCCGTCCAGCAACCTGGTCGGCATCTTTTATTTATGTTTCCAGTCTGGCAGCCCAGACATTGCATTTATGACTCCTGGCAGCCCAGGATCATTTATTTACTTTCTCAAGTTGGCAGCCCAACTTTGCATTCATCAACCTTGGCAGCCCAAGGTCATGCATCCGTCCAGCAGCCTGGTCGGCATCTTTTATTTATGTTTCGAGTCTGGCAGCCCAGACCTTGCATTTGATGACTCCTGGCAGCCCAGGATCATTATTTCCGTTTCAAGTTTGGCAGCCCAAACTTTGCATTCATCAACCTTGGCAGCCCAAGGTCATGCATCCGCCCAGCAGCCTGGTCGGCATCTTTATTTATGTTTTCAAGTCTGGCAGCCCAGACCTTGCATTTTATGGCTCCTGGCAGCCCAGGATCACTTATTTCCTTTTCCAAGTTGGCAGCCCAACTTTGCATTCATCAACCTTGGCAGCCCAAGGTCATGCATCCGCCCAGCAGCCTGGTCGGCATCTTTTATTTATGTTTTCATGTCTGGCAGCCCAGACCTTGCATTTTATGGCTCCTGGCAGCCCAGGATCACTTATTTCCTTTTCCAAGTTGGCAGCCCAACTTTGCATTCATCAACCTTGGCAGCCCAAGGTCATGCATCCGCCCAGCAGCCTGGTCGGCATCTTTTATTTATGTTTCCAAGTCTGGCAGCCCAGACCTTGCATTTTATGACTCCTGGCAGCCCAGGATCATTTATTTTCGTTTCAAGTTGGCAGCCCAACTTTGCATTCATCAACCTTGGCAGCCCAAGGTCATGCATCCGTCCAGCAGCCTGGTCGGCATCTGTCTATTTACCTTTTCAAGTTTGGCAGCCCAAACATTGCATTCATCAACCTTGGCAGCCCAAGGCCATGCATCCGTTCAGCAGCCTGGTCGGCATCTGTTTATTTACATTTTCCAGTCTGATAGTCCAAACATGGCATCTAACTCATCAATATTTATTTTTTGTCCAGCAGATTGGAATTATTTTATTTTGTCTATTAGTTTAAGCACTTTATTAGGTCTTGCAGTTTATCGCTTTATGTTATCCTTATTCAGCAGTTCGAACATTACGTTTTCTTCTCCATTTGTAAAAAAAAAATAATAAAAAAAAATAAAATAAAATAAAGAAAAAAAAAATTTGTGAATGCTTGCATTACCAATTGCAATTATGTTATCGTTTGTATCAACAATTTACCTGCGTTCGAACTACGTTTTGACCTGATTCCCTTGTGTGGGATACGTAGGCAGCTCTTGGAGAGTTCGGTCATTTCCTCACTATTTCATTTGTTTACATTCTTAAATCTTGTATGCTTAAATATTTATCTTTGCTTTTGTGTTTAGGTGAGTCAAAATTCGGTGTTGTCTACGTCTTTGTCTGAAATCTCTGCGAGATTCCCGACAAAGAGGGGCAAGCTGTAGACACCAAATTTTGACACACCTTCTGTAAAAATATGTGTGTCACTTTTATTTTAGGGGGTATTTTCTTATTTTTTGAGGGTCGAGTACAATTTTCGCATATTATGTCTAATTCGTCACATTAGGGGCAAAATGGTAATTTCACCACATAAATATTATTTTATTTTATTTTATTTCCTAAATACATAATTTTACTATTTTTATCATTATTTATAATTTTAATGATTTTTTAGAGTCATTTATTAGTTATTTAAAATTTTAGTATTTTTTAAACTTAATAGCGCGTTTTCCAATGCACTCTTTTTACGAGAATTTTCAAGTGAAAATGTTATATGCGCATTTTATATATTCATAAATTTTTTGTATAAATTTCATGGTTTAAAAAAAAAAAAAATTTTAAATATTCATTTCAATATTTTACTTTTTTTAATAGCACATTTTTTTATGTTATATTACTGTTTGAATTTTGCGGTAAATTTTATTTACTCATTTCTATAACCTTAAATTTTAGTATTTTTCTTATGAATTTTAGGGAGTCCAAATATCTTTTACTTTATTTTATTTTATTTCATTTGTTTTTCTTTATTTCTCTTTCCAAAAAAAAAAAAAAAAAAAAAAGAAAAAAAAAGCTAGCTGTTGCTACAGCAGCTATCAGGAAACGACCACCAAATCCATCAGACATAGCTGCAAGGTCATTCCATTACTCACCAAAAACTGCCCTTCATCAGATTTTAAGGGATTTTGCTAAAATTTCTTGCTCACTTCACCATCATCTCACGCACCTCACTTTCTATCTCAGCCTTCCCTCACCATCACTCACATAGACACAAACACCTCCCCCTTCATTTTTTTTCCTCACCTGCATTCTCATCTTCTCCTCTCAATTCTCACGTTTCACACCTGCACTCCCTCACTCCCTCTGCCTACACAGATCCCCTTCCCTCTGCCAGGCATTCACAGACCTCACCTTCACACTCAAACCTCATACTTCTCTGTTTTTTCCTCTCCCTCACCAGACACGCACAATACACACACCTTAGACACACAATTCACTCCCCCTCTCCTTCTTCCCTGAGCTCACAGACATCATACACGCATCACACACACTCACTCGGTCTCCCTCTATCTCCCCTTCCCCTGCACCTTCATCATTCACGCACAATCACAACAGCACACTAAAACACTCACCTCATTTCACCACTTCACCATTACACACACGTTCACTCACTTTCTGGTTCACCTGCACACACCATATTTCACCACTCTCCCATTTTTCCCTCACAGCCTTCCCTCCCAAAAACACACAGCATTCACCTGCAAATCGCATACATTCCATCACACACCAGAGGCACAACACCTGCAGCAAAAACACACAACACAGCACACACTTCACACACAATCAGAAGCTACACTTGAATCCACATTACACATACCACATTCCAAAAACAACACAGGCACACACACATCCCTGCATAGACAAACACACACCATAAACACACACGCACTTCAAACCTGTACACAAAAACATCCACAGACACAGACACAAAGCACACACCAGACACGTCAATTTCCACCTGCAAAAAAAAAAAAAAAAAAAAAAAAAAAAAAAAAAGAGACTCTCCTCTGTTGCCAGCACCACCACCACTGCACCGCCGGACGCCATCCACCGCAACCAACTCGCCGCCGCTGCCACTGGGAGCACTACCACCGCTGGACACCGTTCCCAATCAAGAAATCAGGTAAGTCCATTACCTCCTCTTTCAATTCGATCTTAATTGTTGAATTTATGCTGAATTTGTTTTTTGTTTTTTGAGCAATTGAGTAAAAACAAAAGAAAGAAAGAATGGAGAGGGGAGGGAACAGAGAAAGGGGGCCGGGAATTTGAGATAGAGACCGAGAGAAGGGAGAGATAGAGAGGGACTGAGAGAAGAGAGAGATAGACAGATAGAGAGAGAGAGAGACCGGCGAGAGAGAGAGACCGGCGAGCAGAGAGCCGGACAGCAAACCGGCGAAGGAAGGAGACGGACCAGGGGAGGAAGGAGAAGATCAGAATCGGGGGAGAAGAAGGAAAAAAAGAAAAGAGAGAAAAGAAGAAGAAAGAAAGAAGAAGAAAAAGAAAGAAAAGAGAAAAAAAAAAAAAAAAAGAAAATCTGAAAAAAAAAAAAAAAAAAACCCGAAATCAGCCGAAAAAAAAAAAAAAAAAAAAAAAAAAAAAGGTTTTGGTGAAACTACGTCGTTTTGACGTAGTTTCACTCAAAACTACGTCGTTTTGATTAGTTTAGTTTTTAATTTATTTTTAATTAATAATAGTTATTTATTTTATAGTCCTTGTACTTTCATTAATGCTACTGTAGCCCCGATAATTTTTGATTTGTGCATTTAAATTTCTGTTTATTGTAGATTGGCCCCCATAATTTAATTTTCTTTGCAATTAGGTCCCGGTTAATTGCATTTAGGTCCCTCAACTTTTAGATAATTATAATTTTGCCCCCTACGTTTTTTAAATTTTCATTTTGACCCCTATATTTGTCGGTAATTACATTTTGACCCCTATAATTTTTCTGGAATTGCAATTTTACCCTCTGATATTTATGAAAATTGCAATTTTGCCTCCCAAACTTTCTTTTATTATATTTTAGGCTTTAAATGTTACTGAAAATTGCATTTTTGGCCCTTATACATTGCTGGAAATTCCATTTTTGTCATAAAATGTTGCTGGAATTCTATTATAGTCTTTGAATATGGCTGGAATTTGCAATTTGGTCCATCATGTTGCTGGAATTTTGCATTTTTGCCCCTAAACCTTGCTGGAATTTCATTTTGCCATTATATTTTTGTTGGAATTACTCTATTGTCCTCCAATGTTGCTGGAATTTATATTTTTGCTCTCCAAATAGCTAAAACTTGAAATTTTGCCTTTAAATGTTTGCTGAAAATTGTGTGTTATTTAATAAGCTTGCTGAAATTGTGTTCTTGGCTTTAAATATTGCTGGAATTTTTTTATTTTTGGGCATTATACTTGTTGAAAATTACATTTTAGCTTTTAAATTTGTTGTAAACTATGTCATTATCTTAATTAGGGTTTGAAATTATAATTTTACCTTTTTGTTCCTCATAAATTACATTTTTCACTTTAGAATATTGCTTAAATTTTCACTTTTAATCCAAATCTTATAATATTTTATTTTTGTAAAAAAAAAAAAAAAGTATTAATTAAAATTAGTTAAGTCCTCAAAGCTTTAAATTATTTCTTTTTACATTTTCTTTATTTATTTTTATCAAACTTATAATTAATGTTCTAGAATGGGGTCTTGTTAGTCTAATTAATGTTCAAATTAGTCTCTCTATTTCCCTTTTAGTTATTTTAATAATTCTTATTTGAGGTGTTAAAATTTCAATGTATGTATTATTGTATTTTATCCTCTATTATTATTATTAGTATTATTATTAGTTTTATTTTATTTTATCTTTGTTGTTTTGCTTTATTTATTTATTTATTTACTAATTTATTTTTACTTAAACAATTTTCATTTTTCTCCTAAATGATTAATTATTGTTATCATTATTTTTCTTTCTCTTATTTTGTTTATTATTGCTATAATTGTTTGAATTATCATAGCATGTTCATAGTGGTCGGTAGAAAATTATTCAATTAGTGATTGATTTATTAAATAGTGATAATTTTGACATGTTTGTTCATTTTAGTAGCCATTTATACCGGGTTTACGAATGAGAGGTACCTCGATTACCCTTCCAATATTTCTTTTTATGTGCTCCTACGTGCTCCTATGTGTTTTTATGTATCTTTGTGCTTATAATTTTATCCATGTGTGAATGTTTATTTATTTATCTATGTCGTATTATTTACTCGAATTTAATTGTTGATTATTCAAAAAAATGTAATAGATAGGTAACATTCTATTTAGTAAAAATTTCTTTGTATTTAGATAGTGAATGTAATAGATAGTTTATGTTTTATCTATTTAATTAAAGCCTATGTATTTTAGATAGAAAGTGTAATAGATAGGTTAGATAGGATATCTTTTATTCTCTTTCCATTTTTTAGATTGTAATTAAGTTATTCTCCGGTGTAATAGTTAGGGCTTTGTGTGCTATGTGTGCTATGTGTTTATGTGTTTTATTCGCTTTCTTTAGGATTTTGCATCTAGAATATCATGCTTATGTGTTATGTGCTCCTATGTGCTATTATTTGCTTTTATGTGATTATTGCTTTAATACATGCTTTATTTATTTACTTGCTTTAATTATATATGTGTATCGTCGCCACACTAGTCCAAAGCTAGTTGTGGTTAATTTCGTTTTCTTCGCTAGTCCAACGCTAGTGGAGAATTTTTTAGAAAATAGACTAGTCCAATTGCTAAGCCTTTAGGTCATTTTAGCATTAGGATCATTTCTTGTGTGCATTTCATGACCATTACACACACATTTTCTCTTTTTTGGCCCTTTTTCCATTTTTGAATGATTTATATATATGCTCTATCATTTATTATCTATTTTTAAAACATATGTTTAGTACATAATATTTAGATTCCACTACACATAGAATTTTAGGTCATTTGTGTGATTTGACTAGAAATAGTCAATCTACTCACGTGGGAAGCGATGGCGTACATGTCGTTCCCCCCTCCGTGAGTAGAAACAGTTAGTCACGAGTTTATTAGTCCCCCGTACCCGTTATGTTGCATTCCTACTCTCTTTGATCATTTATTATCTATACTACTATTTTCCTTTCCTTTTGCATTTCATTTTGCATCTACACTCGTGACTCCATCGGGGTCTAGACTCGGGTTTCGCAATTAATGCGATAATCCCGACCAAACCTCAATGGAATATTTCGTCCCTTATCGATATCCATTTTTTAGGATTAGATTTGCATTCATATAGTTGCATCCAAATGTGATAAAATCTTAGGGTTATATTAGGAAAATTTAGACTAAACCTCGCAACTAGTTTCGGCTAGGTTGAAAGGGTGCCTTAGGCACGAGCCTTTGCCTTCCCTTTCTTCAACTGTGACTCCCGAACCTTTTTCTCTTGTTTTCAAAGACCTGGAGTCGTCTAAAAGGGTTTTTCTTGTTTTTCCTATATTTTGCCAAAATCATTTCTTTAAATGAATCATTCTTAATTTTCTTACCTTTTATAAAATATTTTCGGGTGACTTGGTACACCAAAACTCAATACCAAGTGGCGACTCCTTTTTCACTAAAAAACCCTTTTTTAGACTCTATTTTCGGGCCCAAAAATCGTCGCATTTCAAAAGTCCCATTTTAGGCCCTTTTTCTTTTATTTTTTAAAGTAAAGCATTTGTTTTGTCACATTTTTATCGAATCATCTTTTACAAAGCATTTTCAAAAATTAGTTTTTTACAAAAATTTACACGCTTTTTTAATAACCACAACACTACATTTAATACTTCCTTTTCCCTTTTCCCGACATCTTCTTTACACTTTCTATTTATTTTCGAAAAATAGGGCGCGACAGTATGTTCGATGCAGGGCTCGTACTTCGACACCTCCCTGCAATTGGCAATTGAGAGCTACGTTGCGTAAATCTCATAATATGTGGATGATAGTTACTCTTGCAGATGAACATACATGTGCTCGAATATGCAATAGGAATGATCACCACCAGTTGAGCGCCGATTTAATTGCTGAACATATTTTACCTCATATTAGTAACGGTCCAATATTCAAAGTGAAGGATATTCAAGCAACAACTAACCAACAATTGCATTGCGATGTCTCATACAGGAAAATTTGTTATGGTCGTCATATTGCAATTGATATGCTTTACGGAGACTGGCCGTCGTCAATACATATCCTTCCAGGATACATGGCGGAATTACAACGTAGCAATCCAGGGACAGTTGTTGTTTGGGAACCACATATTGACAGCACTCCGTACAATTTTATTTTCGACTATGTATTTTGGTCGTTTAGTCCTGCTATTCAAGCCTTCCAACATATGAAGTCGATAATATGTGTGGATGGCACTTTCACTGAAAGGAGCGTATCAAGGAAAATTACTTGTTACTGTCGGATACAATACGTGCAATTATCTGTTGCCGCTAGCTTTCGCCCTTGTTGACGAGGAGAACAATCGAAATTGGTCATGGTTCATGAAGTTATTGCGCATTCATGTTTGTGGCAACATTCAAAAAGTATGTGTCATATCGAATCGGCACAAATCAATTATTCATGCAATGACGACGCTTCCAGAGTGGCGGGAACCAAATGGAGTACATCGCTTCTGTCTTGTGCATGTACAAAGTAATTTCACACAAAAATTTAAGAATGAAAGGTAATGTCTAATTTTTAAGGTTATTTTTTTAAAAAAATCTTTGGGTTATGCACTCATAATATGTAATTGTTTAGGTTGCAAAAGCTTGTAATGGCAGCTGGAAAAGCCAACCAACCTTACAAGTACGATCACTACATGGATCAAATACGAAATTTGAATGAAGAAACTTACAATTGGCTGACAGGCACAAATGTTAATCCCAAACAATGGGCCTTAAACAAGGACCATGGAAGCCGTTGGGGTCATACATCGACAAATATAGCTGAGTGTTTCAACAAGTTGCTGAGGGATGTCCAATTGTTACCTATTACTGCATGTGTTCGCTTCACATTGAGCCAAACGGTGAAAATATTTGTTAAGAATGTGAAGTTAACTTGTGATGTACGGTACCTACTGCCAGAATATAGTTGGCAGAAATATATGCTCAATGAGAAAAAAGGTAAAAATCACGAGATTCGAATATATAATCATGCAGAAGGTATTTTTTGTATCATTACTGGGCATAGGCGCGGTCACGAAAGCGGAAAACGTCAAATTGTAAACCGTAGCAAACGGGAGTGCACGTGTCAAAAGTTTCAACTACTGCACTTTCCTTGTTCGCACGCGATGGCAGCATGCTCTATCAGTAGAATAAATCCCATGGATCTGGTCGGGAATGAATATAAGTATGATTCATATCAAGCATCATTTAGACATCAATTCTATCCTCTCAATGATCAAAATCATTGGCCGCCGTCGCACTTCAATTTGACAATCAATACTAGTCGTCTAAAATAAAGGCGACCGGGCCCATTACAAACTGCAAGGATTCGGAATCAGATGGATCGTAGATGCCCCGATGTACCATGTCGATGTAGTAATTGTTCACAATCCGGACACACGGCACCGAATTGTTCTTTTAGTGGATATTTTAATCGTTAGCAATGTAGGTTTTATGTTCATTGTAAAATGGAATATATATTCCTTATTTATTTTGCTCTTTAAGCGTGTTTTTGTGTTGTGATGTAGAGGTAAGGTTGATGCCCCCCTCTTAAATTATCAAGTGAATAAAATTTAAGGGTAGCGCCCTTCTCCCTTGCACGGGATTTGCTATTTAATAAAAAAAACTCATTGTAGTTTTTTTTTTTAGATACATGGGTTTATCATTTAGTTTTTTAGTTTTTAATTTTTTTAGTTTGTAATTGTTTAGGTTCTAATTTTTTTAGAGTTTTAGGCTTTTGGTTATAGTTGTTGCGGTTTAGGGTTTTAAAGTTTAGGATTTTAAGATTTAGGTTTATATTATTTATTAAGGGTTTAGGGTTTGTCATTTAGTTTTTAGGGTTTAGAGTTTTTAGTTATTTTAAGTTTTTTTTTAGGGTTTTAGGGTTTAGGTTATAATTGTGGCGGTTTAGAGTTTTAAAGTTTAGGGTTTTAAAGTTTAAGGTTTAGATTTAGATTATTGGTTAGGGGTTTATGATTTTAGGGTTTAGGGTTTGTCATTTAGTTTTTAGGGTTTAGTTTTTGTCGGTTTAGAGTTTTAGGGTTTAGGATTTTAGGGTTTAGGGTTTGTCATTCAGTTTTTAGGGTTTAGTTTTTGTCGGTTTAGAGTTTTAGGGTTTAAGATTTATGATTTAGGTTTTAGTTTTTAATTTTTAGTTTTTTAGTTTTAGGTCCAAGATTTAGGATTTAGGGTTTTAAAGTCTATACTATATGTTTTGATTACTTATGATTCAAGCATCAATAATTTGTACATTTTGTATGCATATATATATGTATATATATATATTTTTTGTACATTTAAATGAGAATTTAAATATTATATTTATTATTGATATTTTGTTCATTATTTATATGTGTAGGTGTGAGTTGATATGGAGTACGTGCACGTGAGCACCTCAGCCCCCACTCAGGGTCCTATAGATGATTCTCTTTTACAGCTTCAGCCTTATTATAGATTTACG
This sequence comes from Mitragyna speciosa, assembly GCA_024721245.1. NCBI lineage: Eukaryota > Viridiplantae > Streptophyta > Magnoliopsida > Gentianales > Rubiaceae > Mitragyna > Mitragyna speciosa. The sequence goes on along the minus strand of JAMWEH010001238.1, from coordinate 11,146 downwards.
GCGATATTTCACGGTGAGCGTGGTGAGCTCGATATCAAGAGGTGCGACCGATATTTTTGACAGTTGATGAAGGTTATTGACCCCCGCGTTCTTCACTTTATTGATATTGCCGGACTTGGAGGGGTTTGCCGAGTTGGTTCATTCAACTTGGATCATGGTCTTATTACTGCATTTATTGAGCGCTGGAGGCAGGAGACACACACATTTCATCTTCCTGTCCGTATTGGTGAGGCTACCATCACCTTACAGGATGTAGAGGTGTTGTGGGGCTTACGTGTGGATGGTTTACCAGTTACATTAGTCCACCGTTCACGGAGCAGTGAGGAGCGACGGGAGTTGGTTCATGATTTGTTGGGATTCTTGCCTCCAACAGCTCATTTCAGGGAGGCACGGATGAAACTCAAAGGTGTGGCCGACTATTTACATGATCATCCACTACCACCAGATGCTACTATCGAGATGGTTCGACAGTATGCCTGTATGTATATTTTAATGTTATTTGGTGGACAGTTATTTGCAGATACATGCGAAAATGTTGTACATATTTCGTGGTTGGATATTTTGAGAGATTTGGAGGTGATGGGACAGTACAGTTGGGGGAGTGCCGTACTCGCCTGTTTGTACCACCGTATGTGCCATGCATCACATGCCAGTACTAAGACCACAACAGGGCCATACATATTATTTCAGGTGAAATAATTAACAGTTACCGTATACGTTGTAGTACAATTTTATTTACAACTTAAGAGTTTAATTGTCTTATTTTAATAGCTTTGGGCGTAGGAGCGTTTTCCGACCATCCGACCTCAGATCATTGAGCCACGACCGCCAGATGCTTATCCTAGAGGAGGTATATGGGTGACTCAACGTACTACTCGTTATGCACCTCAACATGTAGCCAGTTACTATAGAGATCAGTTGTCCCTATTACGCCCCGATCAGGTATTTTGACAATCATATTTTTTAAATATTACCTATATACTTTTTGATATGTTATGTGTAAATGACGATTGAAAATTTATTGCAGTTCATATGGATGCCATATAGCGCCGATATGCTAGCATCTCTACCTCATTATTGCACAGCGAGTGCACACATTTGAAGGGCGAGAATCCCGCTGATATTTTGGCATATTGTTGAGTTTCATTTTCCGGATCGTGTCATGAGACAGTTCGGACTACGGCAGTATATTCTAGAAGATGTTGACACTGATCGTGGCGGATTGCATTCACTTGGACTGGCAGGACATGATGGACGGGATTGGAATCATTTTCACAGGGACTGGATTGGTTATTGGAATTTACGTGCACGTTCGGTTGTTACAGGAGAGCCTACAGATACACTACGATCATCGACCGAATATCTGCGTTGGTATCATCGCCACACAGTCTTATATATCACTCCTCTTGTCCATCAGATTCAGCGTGAAGGGCTGCAGGGCATTTCCGGATAGTATGAGTACATGGTCGTTAAATCTTTTTAGATCTAACATTTTATCTTTTATATCATAAGTCATATGAGTGAATTACTAATCATTACAATTTATTTCTTTTACAGATGAGCAGCATGCACAGAATTGAAGACATGTCAGTGACCGGTCTACGTCATACTCACCCCGACGATACATTTCATCCTAGTGTGACGATGATTAGGGACGAAGCTTTTGGGTCCATGCAGTACTTACAGCGTTCAGATCGCATGTTTGTGGGCCCAGATCCTCGAGGGGACACTAGGCGCATCTACATCGCGCAATTCTCGTTATCAGCGGCCAGTCAGTCATGTCCCTAGTCAGGCTGGCACATCGTCTCGTGGAGATAGACATCGTCACCGGCATGGACTTCATGATCAGGTTCCACGAGATGAGCAGGTAACCCCTACTGATTACTATGCTTATACGTCTCATGGTAGTGCACAGATTCCACATTCAGCGAGTACAGCCGGTGTATATGATCCATACTATTCTTTAGCTTTGCACATGGGTGGTACTTCTACCGCTGGCCACCAGCCACATTCAGCTTCACTTTCTACTGGATCTGAGTTGCACCCCATTTTTCAGTTTCTCGACAGTCATGCCGGTGGATTTTATAATGCAGATCCATCCAAAATTTTCATCCCGGGTCCTTCTTTGCACATAGCTACCGCGGGTCCATCCACCTCTACCATGGTTCATCAGCATATTCAAGATACCGATGATGTCGAAAAATCAGATGATGATGAGATCCACGAAGATGAGCCGTCAGCCCATCTTGAGGTGCATGCCCGACGCCAGATTAGGAGGCCGAGAAGATTTTGCTACTCGTCGACGCCGCGAGACCCAAATGAACAACAATTCCGTCGACGTTAGGGGTGTTTGAGAATTTGTATATTTGTAAATATGAATTTTATTTTTATATAATTTGATAAATTTTATACTTGTAGATTTAATTATAAAGTATTTTGCCATTTTACTTAAATGTAAAAATTAACTTGCACATAATTCTTAAAACAATCGAAATAAAATCTTACAAATATCACGCATTATGAAAATACTAAAAATAAAAATTGAGAAATAATTAGTTTTTAAATTCTGAAAAGTTATTATACATTTGGAATATATTTAATTTTTACATAATTGATGTCTACGGATTTATTATTTATAATATAAAATTTTACAATTTACTAACAATCCTTCTATATAATAAATATATAATTTAAACTAGCTTATAAATTTATCAAAAAAATAATCTTTAAAACTTTCTTAAACCCAAAACTTATTTTACCCTAAACTTAATTTCCTAAACCCTAAATAAAAATTAAAATCCTAACAAAATGGACAAAAAAAAAAAAAAACGAAACGCACAACTGAAAAAAAAAATGCACGCAAAATTGGCGGGGTCTGTTGCTCGCCGCGTTTCGCAGACACGGCGATGCATAAATAAAAAAAAAAAAAATAGGCCCACCGCGTTTGCCAAACGCGGTGGGCATAAAACTTACAAAATTCTCCATAGTAACTACAAACGCGGTATAAATTTTTTTTAACAATATTTTAATCAATTAACCCATTAATAACATATATAACGTTCGGGCATGAATTATTATACCTTGTTGCACGTTGGGGTTATTATCACTCGATATATGAATGGCTACCATACACACACTGCACACACACATATAGAGTTCAAGAGTGATGACTTGGACAGCTTTTACTCTTCTTACCCTTTAATATTTTCTTAGATTATTTGTTCTTATTGTAATTTAAATGTGTTGCTAAAATGGCAAATGATATTCGTACTTTCAGAAAAGCCTAAGGCACTATTTTTATATATATTTTTGTGTGAAAAGACGATATTGTCATCTATTGGATTTCTCAATTCTCTTACTTCCAAAATTGCCCTTCAGGTATTGAAGAGTTAATGCTAATTCCTCAACGCCAATTCATCAGACATGAATATCACTTACCTTCCCAAATTGGTACAAAGTTCATTATGGGTTTTCTCTACAACCAGAGTTGTCCAACTCCATTTGTAAGTATTTGATTCTAACAATGGCAGAAGAAAGTGATGATAATATATTTGATGAGATGAATTGAAGGAAATTCTTAAAATCGTGAAGACCACTAGATTGGAATAATTCCTTGGATACAAAGAAAACCTTGAATCTTCCTTAAGTAATGCTTTAAAGATTGTTTTTTTTCATAATATTTTTTATTAATTAAGTTACAGGCAATTCGTAAAGGCTGTTTGTTATTTGGCTACTACTGTTGTATGTTTTTAGGAGGTAAATGCAAATAATTTTTATGTTAAAAGTTATAGGACTATCTTGGCATCAAGAATATGAGTTGTAAATTATGGATTTAAAGGTAATTTCATCTAATGCAAGAGAAAGGAAATAGTGCTTAAGTCTTTTGGAGGAGTGCTAATATCATTTCCCTACTAAAATATATCAATTACTAATTTTTTTTATTTAAATACTTTACTACCTTCCATATTCATCTGATTAATTTTAGAAATTGATATTTTACTGGCTTTGATGAATTTGTAGATCACTCTCTTCCTAATTTTTGTTCCTTATCAATGTTATTATCATTACTACATAAATTTCTCTATTTCCTTTCTCTCTCTCCCGTCATGTACTTATAAATAAAGTACTTAAAAAATAAATTAAAATTAATTATGCTATGGGATGTGTTAAAATATAAAAAAATGAGTTATACATGAAGGAATGGGAGTTTGGCTAATTTTAAAGATTTGGTTTTTGATTGAAGTTACCATGATTTGTCGTAGGCAGAAAATCGTAACCAGTGTATTATAGAAATCTATGACTAGTTTTCAGAATAAATCAGCAAATATTCGATTTATTTGCAAATTTATGAGCTGCTTGGTTCAAATTTCTCAATTGTTATCACTATAAGTATCATTAACTATACTATGAGTATGAATATTGACAATTCCTTCATCATGTTGGTCTAGTAATGGAATATGTATCATTCTCCCAAGAGGGCTACTGAGTTTGATAGAATAGTATTTTGGATGAAATTATAGAGATCTAAGTTAATTATTTGTATTTTCATTGAAAGATAGTGATTGTTACTTTTTCAAACATCAACAGTGAGTGTTATATTAATATCCATTTCTCTCCCTAATTTTCCTCAACCAAACATTCCCTTAAAATCAGTGTTTTAAAAGCGAAAAGTTTTTGCACCTTGGGCTATAACCAATAAAGTTTAATTTATTTTTAAAACTATTAATGATGATAATTAATTAAAATATAATTAAGAGCTCAAGATACACCCATTCAGTACGATAATCAATTGACCTCTTTCATTGTATGAATTGGAAAGGCAATTAAATTAACAAATTAAGATAGAATTACATAGGAAATTAGAGATTCTAAATTATCATGAGATAAATTATAGTAAACAATAGTAAAAATTGCAGGAAAGAAGAAGTGTATCAAAATATGAGCTAGATTTTGAAAGTAAGTTAAAAATACGAGGGCTTAAAAGTTAAAACTAAAAAGTTTCCCTCACATACGCCCAAATTGTATTCTAGTTTTACTTGTATCCGCCGCGATTGCCTCTCCCTCTCATACCGGTGGATAAGTATAACGGAAAGCTAGTGCCTGTAATCTGACCGTCGACGGCATTGGAGACCGCGGCTTTGAGAGGTGAGGTCGCCGGAGGTGACGCCGAAACTTCATCGGAGAGGTGAGATCTCAACTATAAAAGCCGCAATAAACCCTTCTCTATTGATTTTTTCGGGTTTTTTGGCTTTGTTTTTCTGGTATTTTGGGTACGGCCTGGCGAGTCTCAATCTTTCAGGCTGTGTAGGGCGACGCAACCCCCTTGCTTTCGGAGGTGCACAACACCTCAAGTGGAGGGCAACAGCCTTTTAAAGCAGTGTTCACAAGAACCCCTTTTCACGATGGCTGATTCTTCCACTGAAAAGCACCTTGAAACCCTAGATGAGGTTGATAGGATCAGTGCCCTTCCCGACCATATTTTGTGTCAAATTTTATCGTTCCTCCCGCTCAAGGAAGCTGCAGCCACCTCAGTAGTGGCAAGCAGATGGCAATATCTTTTCGCTTCACTCCCTGATATTAATCTCGAATTCTCTCAAGCTCCGGAGACAGAGCTGGAGGAAATGGATTATTTAGATGAGAACAACATGATGGCAATGTCAAAGGCTATTGATTCTCGGATATGTGATTTCATAAATTTTGGCAATAGAATCTTTCACCTGCGTAATGGTGTTCCACTGAGAAAATTTGAACTTAGGTTCAATGAGAACCTTCCTGAAGGATTTGAGTTGGCAATCGACAAGTGGATATCTGCTGCAGTTTCGTGTAATGTCCAAGAAATCACTATATGGTATGGACACAAACTCACCGACCATACAATTCGGTCGACAATATTTAAGTGCAGGACACTAGTTTCTTTGAAACTATACTTCAACCATGTGGCTTTGAATGGGATTTGTTTACCGCTGTTGAAGGTTCTTCACTTGGAACTAGCATTGGTAGATGAAGATTCGCTCCGGTGTCTTATTCAGGGTTGTCCTCTACTTGAAGAGTTGGATTTAGATATAAGTTGTTCAGTCGATGTGAGTGATCAGTTATCGAAATCAGGAATCTTCAGATGCAAAACATTAGTTGCTCTGAAACTACTATTGCATTACACACCCTTTGCACTTTTACCTGATTCAGTTTATTTACCAAATCTTAAGGCATTGTACCTGAAGCGATTCGCATATGTAGGCAGAGATGCCCTTCAGCGTCGGCTTCTGGAGAGCTGTCCTTTGCTTGAAGAACTTGTTCTTCGGGGCTTTGATTTTGGAAACCACATGGACCATGAAGTTGTTGGTATTTATAGTTCCTCTCTGAAGTATCTCAGATTGGAAGGTTGTTATGCAGAAGATAGATATAGTTTTGTGATTGATTCGACTAGCCTGGAGTCTTTGGTCTTCAAAGTTTATGGTGAAAGTAATGAAATCTTTTTAAAGGTCCCGAATCTTCGATATTTTGATTACTCGGGTGATGCACAGAGGGTAAATTTCACTCGAGGCCTCGAGTCACCTTTCTATGGTGCCAGCATATCAGTGGAGTCAGAATTTAAGGAGAGAACTGAAAGCAGCTCCTCACGTGTTCAACAAGCTTTTGAGCTTATTAATGACGTGCAAGGTGCAAAATCACTTTGGCTGTCGGATCTCACTTTGGAGGTACTTTCTTTTCTTTTCTTTTCTTTTACACTTGTTTCTCCAGTGACTTAAAAAGTTTTTTCTCCTTTGATATACTTGTTGAGATTATTTTGATTATGAAGATCCTTATATCTCTAATAATATGTTTGTCCTATTTTTGTTGTCTCACGTGTTGGATGATGAAGGCTCTCTATCATTGCCAACATTCATTGCCTACATTCAACAATTTGACCAGTTTGAAGCTTGAAATAAAAGAGGAGTCTGGTGGTTCTAGTGTTGATCCCATCCGTTGGTGGAAAATGATACCAAGATTGCTTGCTAGTGCCCCAAACCTTGAAGTGCTTGTCTTTGATTGGGTGAGTTTTGGTGAAACTTTTTATCCTACAACTCTCTGAACCATAAGATTTTCACGTCCCTAACCTTCTTCTGTTGTCCAGGTGTTTTGGAACAACTTTGAACGTGACGAGGAATTTGAGCTTCTTCTACCACTTGCTCTCCCAGTGTGCTTCATTGAGCAGCTTAGGGAAATAGGAATCAAATTCTTTAGCGACTTTGAAAATGAATTCACTGTAGTGGAGTATATTTTACAGAATGCAAAAGCTTTGAAGAAGATGACTCTTGGTGCACTGGGATTACATTCAGGTTTACTACCCGAAGCTACCAAGAGAATATTATCATTCAGGAAATGCTCCCACGATTGCCAGATTGTATTTGAGTGTCGAAAGGACCTTTACACATCTGAATTTTCAGATGATAGATTGGAATCTGAAGGAGTGAAAACTTACTGGTGATGTTGCTGTTTTTGTGTTTTCTAAAGATGGAGGGGGCTTCGGAAGGAGCAGAAGTATTCAACAGGTTGAAATGTTGTTTCCTTGCAACATCTGCTCCGAATTCTAATTTCTTGGATATGAATTGATGTTATTGTCTGGTAGAATGGCTTCCTTTATGTAACTGTGGTTCTTGATGTCGCTGTTTTATATTCCCATTTACTTCAGATTTTTCTTTGTAAACACCATGTCCGTCAGTGAACAATTTTGTAAATGTTTGTTAGAGGTGTTTAAAATTTTAAATTGGAGTTATATATACTTGATGTACTTCCACATTATTAATTTACCTCCCAAATGCTAGGTTTGGGTTTAGTTTATTAAAATTTTAGGTTGATCTGGTTCGGTTTTTGATTGTATTTATCTCTTTAGATTATGATATAATTTTTTGTTTTCTTTTATCGTGGTTGGCTTTATATCGAGGAAACATTTTAGAAATGTATGTTAATTTAAAATGAAGCTTACCAATAGATAAATATTTATTATGTTTCTTTAATTTGAATAGGATTTTTCTCGAAAATTTAATTTCTACATCAATTGCTTACCTTGGATTCCTTCCGGGATTCGCAAGTTGGGCTTCTTTTCATTTTTCATCATTTAAGGTGTGCATAACATGTAAAAAAAAATAAAAAAGTTATAACTATAATAAAGCATGATGAACTATTTCTCACTCGAAAACAAGGTTTTATCATTTTAAATTTAGTATTATTAGTTTAATCTTGTTCGTTTATTTTTACCCTTTCAAATTTGAATTGTCAATTCGTGTTAGATAGCACTTGTGAAGCTCAATTCCGCTTGCCTCTACCTTGCTTCCAAGTTGTCATGATGGTTCTTTGGGCTTGCACTTTTCTCACTGTATGGATCTTTATCCACCGTGGCTCAGTACGGGATAGCATAATGCCATTTGCCAACTAGTGGACCTTGATGGGAGAGAAAAATACACGAGAGTCCATCAGTCGACACTCAACTTTTCCCAAAGTTTAAATCTAGTAGGTCTTGGGCCTTTTTAATGTATTAAGAACTCTTCTTTTTCTCTTAAACCGATATGGACAATTCTAACTTACCCACGAACCTAACAATGCAGTAATTCAAATGGGCATTGAACCATACATTATTTTTTCTCACAGGGACCAGCTGCAAATTTTCTTTAAAAGAAAAAAAAAACAAATTTCTTAATTTTGAAAGCGAGAAATTGATTGAAACAAAAAACAAAGTTCTTGATTTTTTTCACTACTTTAGATTGTATGATACTTCGTCAGTATCTATTCACATATAAAATGGGTATTGCATGACAAAATTTTATTAATTCAATATTTCATAAATAAAAAGAAAAATTTGTTATTATCGGTCAAATAATATCTAAATAATCAAAGCTAATCAACCCCTCGTTGTAGCTTTGTGGTCTCCAGGTGGATTTAAAGGGAAAAAGACAAGAAGGAATAATGGATCGAGTTTCTAGTGATCAGGATTTGATATTGATCACTGTCAAATTACAAATATTATTATATCTTGATAAGATAATACACAGGTACAACACCGGAGCAGTAAGAGGGGCCAGTTCAATTATCTCCTTTCTTTATCTTTAATGTAATAGAATTGGATTTAAAAAAAGAAAAAGGGAAAAAGACAATTCTTGTTTCAAAATGCGTAGCCATCATAAAAAAGGGGGCAAGGTGCGTAGAAACGTAGGGCCAAGGCAAGGCAACGAACCACTTCGATCCATGGACGTACAGTTCTCTAGTGGCTTGGCCTTTCCGGTATCAGTGTCGATGTATATTTATAATCCTAATTTTTGGGTTTTTTGTATTTTAATTTTAACTTGATTATTATCTGAATGTGATGCAGAGGAGGATACAAAGAAATCCCTGTGTCCGGCCCTTTTTCCAGAACAGCAACACGTAAGTACTCCCTTGTTTAACTTTTTTTTACCTTTTTTAGCATTTTTTTCTCAAATTATTTTAACTTACGAATTGCTATGCTGATTTGTGTATGCTGGTTGCTTTTTTCAGTTAATTTTTTTTGGGGAATTTAAGAAATTTCTGTTAAGCTGTGTCTGATTTTTTAGCTTTTTGCAATCTGCTTTCTAATAGATTTCATTTTTAATTGGCTACATTTCTGAGCTGCTAGCATTTTATTATATTTTGGTATATATACTTTTTGTAGAAGTCCTACTGAATCACATTTGGAGATACGATAGGTTGGTTGAAAATTTTGGACCTATGCACGGTAGATATTCAGTGAAAGAGATTCGGTGATATAGATGGTTTTTCACGAATTGTATTTACTTAAAGAAGATTTGGATTATATCCCATTTTATTTGTTCTGTGTGAGTAGATGAGGGTTGTATTTTGAAATTCAACACAAAATTAAGAGTAGTGATATTAGGCGTGTTCATTTGGTGGCATTTAAAAGATTATATGTGCATGGATTGGCGCCATTAGTTATGGTTCATTTCTTGGGGTTAAAATTTATGGTACTACATATGAAATGACTTTCCTGACTATTTCAGCGGCATGGAATCATTACTTGTGATTCATTTCTTGGGAGGGGTTGGTGTTCAACAACCACGTTTTGTTAGTCAACTGCATGCTCATATATGATGTCTGTTTGCTTCGATCATATATGATGTATGTTTGCTTCTAGAAGAAAAGGAAAGAGAAATATGCATCTACATCTTGTCAGATTGTGTTTTTAGTATGTTTTCTAGAACGGTCCGAAATTAGCTGGACAATGCGAAAATAATAATGTATGCATTATTATTACTCATTAAAATTTTCTCGCATACTGACACACGAATAAAAGGAAAAAAATCCAAGCCGCTGCTGCATTCAATTTTTGCCTAAATGAGGCAATACAGTCTTTGATGAGCTTGATGCTTGTAGGCTGCAGCAATGGCTATATATACAAGAAATCTTGGGAAGTTCAGTGCCATTGAGTAATGTAAGAGAAGAACATTTCATTTTCATTCCTTCGTCTGTTCTCAAGAACCAGAGAAGAACATGGACTTATCAGATCTTCAGGAAAGCAATATCCGTCGCGTTTGAAATTTTAGTTCTATGGAATTCGCAACTGGTAAGTTCAGATATTTGACTTAGGTCCCTTGTAACATTTCTTGCTCTTCTTGCTGATTGCAAGAAAAGCCCTTTTTTTTGTGAAAAAAAAAATTTGTATCATAGAAACAAAATTAATGGCTGATTCTTCAGCTAAAGTCGATAGAATTAGTTCCCTTCCTGATGAACTTCTTTGCCAAATTTTGTCATTACTTCCTATAAAAGAAGCTACAGCCACCACAGTTCTATCTCCCCGATGGCGATATCTTTTCAATAGAATTCTGGATATTAATCTCGAATTCAATGACCCTTCAGATGAATTAGATCCTATTGAACGTGAAAAATCTCTTCAAAAATTCTCTGACTTCATCAATTTTGGTATTAACTTGATCCTACATCGAAACAGAGCTCCCATCAGAAAATTTGAACTCACAATCTTTCCACCATCGCTGTGTGAACCATTTCAATCGCAAATTGACTTCTTGATATCATCTGTAGTTTTATGCAATGTCCAAGAACTTGAGATTTTTCTTTTTGAACGTGATAATAACTGCTCAAATCTTTTGCAAATATTCACATGCAAAATGCTAGTCGTTTT
>JAMWEH010000554.1:0-33909 GCA_024721245.1 Mitragyna speciosa | reverse complement strand
AAATTATTAGCCAAAAGAAAACACAATAAGATCTTTAGTTTTTTTCAAAAAGCTTTAGGCTGAGTTATTTTTCTTCATTGCTTGAATTTTAAATAATAAAAGACATTATGGAAATGATAAATAAAAAAAAATATTTGTGTTGTTAAAGTATAAAAGAACTTTCAAGGAAGAAAGAAAAAATAGGGAAATAAAGGATGTTTATAATACTTTTTATTTTGATATTTGCGGTGATAAAATTAGATACGCAAATGACTTTCGCAAGACATATTGGGGATTCCCATCACCTTTGCTAACATTTTCGTGCTTATGTTAAATTTTGCTCTATTTCGCACCAATACTATCAGCAATCCTAGTTTACTTTCGCTTGCAGAATAGTTCAACTATAGTACTTTGGAGCATTACAGAATAAAATTTTCGCAGAACCACCACATTTTCCAATCGCTTTTGGCTACAAGAAACCTTAGTAGTTAGAATTTGCCTAATAAAATCTTAATAAATTAGAGTTGATTTCGTTGAGAAGAGACTTATAGAATTATCTAGATTTACAGAATTATCACTGACAGTAACAAATTGAATCAAAATGAAAATTTTGATAATATATAGGAGTATTACAATAACTAAGTTCACATGATCTATTGGGAAAGAAAATGAGAAGAAGAAAAAAAGAAATAGATACATTCTTTGATCGACAGTTTATAGATATATGAATACCCTGTTTGGACATCGAATATTTACATGGTCTAATAAAAAAAAGTGATTTAACTCTCAACTAGATGGTGGCAATTTAAATCCCAAAACTCAATAAGTACCATACTTGAATTTAATTTGGGTGGGGATAGGTATCAAAATATGTGATTAGGCCTAAATGGGAGTATACCCAACAATATCATTAAATATATGGGTTAAATGAGATATAATTGGGACTCCCATGTATGATAAATAATTATTAAACATTATTTAAATGACTTAAAATTAAAATTTAAATATTTGATAGCCAAATATTATTTAAATTACTCAAATTATAAGTATATCCAATAATTTATTTTATTTTGCTATAAAAAATAAACTATTAGGTATTTGGCAAGACCAAAATGAGTTTGAAACCCATTTTAATCTTGCCTATATTGATCCTATGTCCAAGATAGGATTGTTTCGATACAGCTAATATTTTATAGTGCTAATTAAATTCTACGCATCCCGTCCATTTGCTATCTCTAGACTGGAAAATGTTACATTTCGTAGGCCAGTTCTACCCAAACATTTCCTGACTGGTGCAAGCAAGCATTAGCTGTATGAATCTGAATTTCCATTTTGTAGTCATCCAGCCACTCAATTTTCTTTATCTTTTCCTCTCTTCTCCCGTTTCCCATGCTTTCTGCACTTCTTGAAACTAGTACTAAAACCTTCTTTGTCTCATTTTTTGGTCATTACTTCTCTCTCTCAATCCGCCAGAAAAACCCTCAAGAAATGGAACATTGGAGCAAGACTTCATCAATGGAGCCTTTACCAATAGGAAAAATGCAGAAGAAGCGAGAGCTGGAGGATCTTGATGATGATCAGAGCCCTTCAATCACCACCAAGCTTCAGAAAGTTGACAAGGTTTACCCTGTAGTTCGAGTTCCCCATGGAAATTTCATGAGGCCAACAGATGCCTGCAAGATGTAGAAATAATCAAGGGATGATCAATAGGGAAGTTTCGAAAATCCAGGTTGATCACATCGACTCTCCAAAGTTCTTGAAAAACATGATTTATAGTCTTCAAAATGGGATATTAGCAGCAAAAGTTGTTCATAAACCAAGAAGATGTAGTTTGAGAGACAATCCATCTCCAGAATTAATGCGTAAAAGTAACATCACAAAATCAAGGGTGGAACCACATGTCTCAGGCACTGATAAGGAAAATGAAGCCCACAAATTTGAAAAAAGTTTCACTCAAAAGAAATCAAAACCACCAGGCCTGAAGAGGCCCTCTACCAGTATTTCTGATCAGATTATTGCTCGTAAGAAAGTGAACCAGATTTTGCGTGATTTTTCGATATTACTGTGAGCATACCTTTCAAGATGTGAGAAGGGCTGATCTAAAAGCAGCAAGGTTGATCAAGGAAAAGTTTTGGTACCCAAAGAAACCACTCTTAGGATCAGTTCCCGGGGTAGAAGTTGGAGATAAATTCCATTACCGAATGGAAATTCATGTTTTAGGCCTCCATCGTCCTCCACAAGGTGGGATTGATTGGATGTTTGACGGAAGAAGAATGCTTGCCATCAGTGTAGTTGCTTCAGGGGGATATGACAACTATATGATCAACCAAGAAACCTAATTTTTTCTGGGCAGGGAGGCAATGAATATGGGAATGCTAGTCAGCGGTTGGCAGAAAATCAAAAGCTCAAAAAAGGAAATTTTGCATTGATGAACAGCATTAAAGCAAAGAATCCTGTGAGAGTGATCCAAGGAACCAAAGTGTCCAGGAACTCCACCACTTATGTTTATGATGGATTGTACAACGTAGAAAAGATGTGGGAGGACAGAGGAATGCGTGGAAACCGGATTTTCAAGTTCAAGTTGGTGAAAATTCCAGGACAAGTCAGCTCCTCAATGGGAGAAATTTAAGGTAATTATACAATCATCTGTACATGTTGTACATGTATATTCTTGTTAATTATATGTCTGAAAGTGATATTAGAGTTGGAAGGTGCCCATATTTAACACTCCAGGTTGAGATTCTGCTAGCGTGTAGACTCTGAGGCAACTTTAATTAGGCCTACATTAGTCTAACACAACTCAAGGGACAATAACAGAGTTGATTATCAGCAATTGAAGAGCCCTTTTAATTCCTGCATTCCATTTTACTGTTCGCCATCCAGCTCTTTACTTTTCATGAAACTTTTCCATTTAATCTAATGTAGATCGAGTATTTAGTCTCAGAAAATATCTACTTACGTGGCAGAGTTTGTTTGCATTGTTTCTTCACGTCATATGTATGTTCTATAAGGTTAAATTAGAACTCCTGCTTGTGCTTGTCCTCCCAGCACCAAACTTTCATTTCTATGTATAACAATCACTTTCAATCAGGACTAGGGTTCAAAAGTTGTGCAGAACATAACTCTGCTAGATCAGAGACTCACAATTTGACTAGGCGGGAGCCTGAACAACAAGCGTGGAAAACAAACAAGCCTCAATATCATTTAGTATTACTGCTAAATTTGGTTTGAATTTCTTTATTAGATATCGAATCGTTTTTGTGTGTATTTTTGTTGTCTTATCCAAGTCCAAACAGACTTTTATCAAATCAAATTCAAGTTAAGTTAAATTAGTTTAATTTACGGTAAATTACTATTAACCCCCTGTCACATCGCTTTCGACCACATAACTCCCATATGATTTCAACATGACCACATGACCCCCCTGTAGTTTTATACAATGTGAAAAATAGATGGAATTAATGCACCATCACGAAGTATTTCAGGAATATTCCAAATTTACTACTGGTGTGGAATATTTCGTAACGGTAAGTGGATTACACATGTTTACTACGGAATATTCTGTCCATTTTCAACATTTTGTAAAACCACAGGGGGTTATGTGATTATATTAAAACCATAAGAAGTTATGTGATCGAAAGCGATACTACAGGAGGGTTAATAGTAATTTACCCTTTAATTTATTTACATGTAAGTTTCAAATTATATGCTTATTGAACCAAGAACAAACTGATCTCAAAAAAGTAAAAAAAAAAAATACATATATACAATATCTCCTTCAAGATTTGTTTTGATTAGTAATGGACCAAACTCGAATAAATCTTAACAAGCTATGCTTGATTAGAATGTCAAGTAATTTAGTTCGTTTTTCAACCTTGATTAGATTAAGCGCAAGTCTTGCATTGCATACTTAATCTATTAGTCATGATTTATTAATACAATAAGATACTTATTTAGTTGTACATTTACAGTTGAGTTTACACTGATGCTATATAGCTGTGAACACATCTTCTGTTTTTTGCATACAATGTTTTGAATTATGATGGACAATTGTAAAGTCCTTATTAGTCCCATTTTGACTAGTTAATGATCTTTAGATTTAATTGACTTACTTTTATAATAAATTTTTGCACAGTGTAAAGGACAAGATTGGGAAGATGAGGAAGATCCCAAGACGACTCAGTCTTCTTACTCTGAAATATTGAAGTAATTTTAGGTGAAATGAATGTTTGAATACTTGTGGGACATTGAGGAATTTAGTATTTATGAAATTTGCTTGATGGAATATATTCCTGAACTGTAGCATTTGCTAGGATAAAATCCAGTCGCTTGTCACAGCTTTGTTATTATGTATGGTAGATTTAATAAATTTATACGAAGACCATTCTTTATGATAATAAACATGCTCTAATAATTTATGGTTGAAGAAATTTTCAGATGTGACATTATACCTTCTCCTATGTCCATAGTGAACTATCATCGTTTTAACAAGTATCAGCTGAATAGTGTAATAAGTGATTCCTGAATCTAAATCGTTTTTGTTTCAAATTTCAAGTTCATGCTAGAAGATCAAAAGGGGGGAGAGAGATATTTTTGTTTCAAATTTCCAGTTCATGCAAGAAGATCGGCGTGTGCGTGCGGGTGCCGCCTAGGGGCGGAGAGAGACCGTCTCACATTGGAAAAGTAAATGACTCAGACGAATGTACAAGTTGAGTCTAAGTACTCAAGTACAGCTTAGAATATCCATTTTGGGCCAGTGAATACAGAGTTCAAATAGCTGGACTTGGCAGCTAAGACTCCGTTCGCCACGCTGGGCTTAGGGCCCAAGCATGACAAAATAGTATCAGAGCAAATCTCGTAAGATCTCTGCACGGGGTGAAACTAGATCTATGATATTGGATCGGACTACGCAAGGAAGTGGAGGAACTAATATGTATGCATGTCCGACAAATTGAGTGGACAATCCGGATCACACATCGCAAAGCCTAATAAGGAAGGATGAATGTAACTTAGACTAATGTATAAGTTGAGTTTAAGTACTCAAGTCCAACTTGAGATATTTATTTTGAACTAGCAAAAATAGAAACCAAATAATTAGACTTGACTACTAAGACTTTAGTCGCGCACTGGGCCTACGGGCCAAGGTGTGACAGAGAGATTTGAAACACTTAGAATAGAGATGGGGTGACAAATTGCTATTTGCTTAGAAAAAACAAAATTATCACTTCAATGTATATTGCTAAACAAAATTAGAATACTCAAAAGACTCACTCATACCTTAAAATTAACGAGTTTCTTATTTGTATAGACCTGAATTACAGTTATTTATTTTTATTCAACCAATCATAAGATAACTTAAAATCACTTTTGACCTATAAACATCGGGACTTAGGAGGGTGAAGGAATATTTTTAAATGGACTCAGTTTACGACCTCACTTATGGACCTTGTAATTTAAAATAATATTACATATGTATCTTTACATCAGTTTATTGCATCAGCATGCATCATTATACTTATGCGACACTATTTTAGATTGCAAAGTCTATAAGTATGGTTGTGAACTGGTTCACCTAAGAATCTTCCCTGAGGGTGAGGTATAACCAAAGAGAATGGTTTTTGACCCCGAGCCGCGGGCCACGAAAAAGACAAGTTTATGTCATTTTTCAGATCACCCACTCTTGTGCATTGCAAATGGATAACACAAAAATACATTTGGTTATGTTTATATTACATTTTTTAATTGTTTTTTTTAAATAGTGCTGTAAAACTGGTTGCAATGTAACGTGTGTACGAGAAGTTGAAAATATGAAATTTTTACGGTAAAACATGCAATAACTATTCAAATCAATCCAAATCATATTGGAAACTTTCTCTTTTGTACCTCGATTGATCAAATTCTTGCGTCTCTTGGGAATCCGACCAGATTTCCTCTGACCTCACACTTTTTAAACATATTTTTTCCTCCCATGCGCCCATGCGGCCCATGCACACACCAATTCAAGCTCCCTCCGTACTTCCTCTCTATTTATCATCAAAATCTAAAAATCGTAAACCCCACAACGAAGAAAAAGTCTCAAAATAAAAAATCCCCACTTGGCCAAAGGGACTCACAATTGTCATTTCTCACCATTTCACGGTATAAATTTAAATGCTAAAAATAGAGGGACGGGGCCAAAATTTTAAAAGAAAAAACAACATTTCAAATAAAAAATAATAACACTACGCTTCAACAAAGTTACACCATGATTTTGTACAATACACGAGATTAAATTGTGAGAAATAAAAAGGCCAAATTGTGAGATTTCGCATCCATCCACACTTACATAACACGTGGCACTTGCGTAACAAACTAAACATCAGAATATGAAGAGAAACTAAGAAAAGGCGAATGTTTCATAAAATGGACTTACAATAATGTTAGATAATTTTTCTATCCATCCTTTTATTTTTATCAAAAATAAAAATTTGATTTTAACTAAATACAGCATGCATCAAAATACAAAGGAGGAGAACTATAATCAATCTTTTTATATTTTCTTGGTTACCCTTGTGCCCTCTTTTGCTGCTGCTAGCTTTGTGTTCTGTTTCATAATGTTTCTTGGTTGAATTATAACCATCCCTATTCCCATCTTTCTTTTCAGTACCAACCTCCGACATAATACCAGCTATTGATTCTGCTAGTTCTGCCAATTCAATAGATTCGATTAAATACATTTTTTAAGTGCTAGAATTCAAATAATTGGTTTCTCAGAATTAAACAACAATTATTCGTGCCAAACGTGTCTCCACATGAATTGCATATTTTGTAAATCTCATACCCGTTTTTTGTCCAAGAACTAAACCCCAACTGCATGTCTATATGTTCTTCATTTGTATTTGGCCCCAAAAAAACATACTTAAGAAAAGAAAAAAGGTAAGATTTCACCAATTCCAATAATCATATTTATATTCAACAATGTATGTATGAGATAGTAATCATGGTATACCTTTCCAAATTTGTTGATTGAAAACTTGATGGAGACACATTTGAGCCACCAAAAATATGACTACTTAGATGATGCATCACATATTCCTTTATTTGTAGGGCAACTTATGGACACTCTCAATTAGATATTTTTGTTGCTGAAATATATTTAAAATTAAGGGAAATGTTCCAAAACAAAATTAAAACAAATCTTGGTAGTAGATTATATGTATCGGTATTTGTACGAATGGATATTTTGCTTATGGGATATGGGATTCATATGAAGATCGTTTTACAGGTACTGCTTTTTGTTTAGAATTGTCTTCCCTAAACGTTTTGGATGTAAATGCCAAAAACAAGCAAGCAACCTAAAAACCTTTATAATCAAAGATTTGGAAAAGATTACAAGCAGATGTTATAAACTTAGCACAGCCAGCTAATAAATTCTCAACAATATATAGACTCGATAAATCTACTCCCACAGGTCTTAGGGATAATCTATGCTCTAAAGATTCCTTTATGATAATGTTAAATCCTTCCAAGCCAAATTGAATTTTAAATAGCAGTATGTAAAATTATTTGGAAGCAAAAGACAATAAAACACTAGTAATCTTTCAATATTTTCAATAAAAGGAAAAGCAAATCAATAAGGTATTTTCCTCAGTTGAATAATCCCAGTGTTTGAATATAAAGTAAAATCATTGCTTAACATGCACTCTGCTATATTCTTAGAAGAGTGTCTTGTGTCACTTTGACATAACATATATTGGAACCTAAACCATTATACATGATAAATTACATTAAGAAATAAAATAGTTGGCCAAAACGGACATCCAGGCAAGAAATATCACAAATTATTTGTAATATTGGTAAATATCACAAATTACTGACCCTATGTCGACATAAGAGAATAATTAATTAGTGGTAGCCCAAATAAAAAAATAATTATTATATTTTCCCACACAAGTAAATAATGACACATTCTAAGTATTTATCCCCTTCCAGTAGATAAAATTCTTGGAAAGCCACAAATATAGCCTCACTAGTTATTAAGCCCTTTCAATAATTAATTTAAACAATTAGCTCCTTCGGGCAACTAACTATATACAGTAATTTTGAAAAAAACAAACATTTCCGAATCTTTATTAAATAAATTAATGATTTATGATAATAGTCACTTTGATGTACCATTTATAATAATACAATAAATTATTAAACTAACTATCTTAACCCTTTCAAAATCAATATGCACAATTACCCCTCTTGGGTAGACAATTGTAAAAAATAATTTTGAGAAAAAATGTAACGATGGCTATTCTAGTGGTAACAATTGTAATAACTATTAAATTATTCAATTGAGAAAAAATAAATTATGCTGATAATAAGACATTAAATTCAAGTAAAACATTAGCAAACTGACATTGGTTTCATTGATAAGTAATTGGCAAATTTTTGCTTAATATACTCAAACAATTTATTTTAATCTTTAAAGTCATGAACATATTAGATGGCCATATAACATTCTTTATTCATCAATAAAAGGATAATATTTTGAAAATAAACTAGAACATTCTTTCAGACAATTTATTTTAAAGTCATGAACATAGGCATATATCAAACTTTATTCATCAACCAAAGGAATGTATTTTGAAAATACACTAAAACATTCTTTATTAATAGGTGATCCTTATAAAGGATCATATAATAACTACATTTAAATAAATCAAGTTGAAGATAACATGGAACTTTAAAAAACACATAGCTCAAGAATATTAAATAATTTATATAAACTATAATAAAGGTCTTTACGATGACTTTTATTTATTAGAATTTATGGCTAGTTAATTGTGATCAAAATTTATGTGCATGCAACATATGATATCACCTTAATGGACTATAACAATTATCATGATATATCAAGCATAGCGAGAGAATTTGATTGAGTGAGTGAGTGGATTTAGCTGTGTGGATAGATGCTTCAACAACTTTTACATTACCAGCAAACCAGAAAAATTGATTAAAAAAAATATTTTAAGGGTGCATTTGGTTTCATGAAATTAGAATTGGAGGCCTCAGCTCCATTTGAGTCATCTCTTTTGGAAGAATACTTGCAACCAAATAATTAGCAAAATCAACAAACCAAGGTAACTCAAATTAAATTTAGAGGAATCAATAAAATAAGGTCACTCATCTAGAAATTCATCATTGATATCCTCTTCATTTAATTCCTCCCTATGGCTATCCTCAAGTCAGAAAGATGATCTGCTACTAGATTTTCTGTTTCCTTTCTGTCCTTAATCTCTATGTCAGATTCCAGCAACAACAATACCCATCTTATTAATTTTGGCTTTGCACATCCTATTTAGTCAACAGATATGTCAATGCAGGGTAATCACTGTAAACAATAATTTTGGACATAATAAGATAAGATCAAAATTTGTCAAACACCTATAGCAAGAAGCTCGTCCTCAGTGGTAGCGTAGTTCTTGAACATCCGTTAGAGTCTTCCTTGCATAGTAAATAAGCTGAAAATACTTATCCTTGTACTGTTCAAGTACCGAACCCACTGCAAAGTCACTTGCATCACACATTAGTTCAAATGGAAGAGACCAATCAAGTGCAAAATCACTTGTATCACACGTTTGTTTAAATGGAAGAAACCAATCAGGTGCTACTATTATGGGAGAATTAGTCAACTTTTCCTTCAAAATATTAAAAACCAATAAACATTCATCATCAAAATTAAAAACAACATCTTTCCCTAGCAACTTAGTCAAGGGTCTAGCTATTTTGGAAAAGTCCTTCATAAATCTTCTATAAAAACCGGCAAGTACAAGAAAACTCTTAATTGCCTTGACCGAAGTTGTTGTTTGGATCCTATCTATCCCCAGTAATTCATAATTGAATTCCAATTCTATACATCTCAATTTTGACAATTTCAATTATTTGTGTGGACATAAGAATTACAATCCAATTTTACATCCCACCCTTCCCAAAAACACAACGATTTTAATTTACCCACCCCCAACATAAATTCGTGTTCTCTATTCTCTTTCTGCCTCACCTCTCCTCCTACTTCTCCTTGACCTCTCCTGCTTCTTCGACTTGCTCTTCTAACATCGTTGGCCTGCAACTTTCTTTTCTTTTAATGACCATGCATTCTTCTTGTACAACAGCTTTATATCTACTGCTTCATATAATTGTATAATTGCTGTTTTTTATGACTCATGTTTATTCTGTCTTTCTTTTTTTTCTTTTTTTTTATAGAATATATATCACAGCATGAGCAAAAAGCAAATAGCAATTGTGAGATGTTGTCCGCGCCCCATTTTTCGAAAATAAATAGAAAGTGTAAAGAAGATGTCGGGAAAAGGGAAAAGGAAGTATTAAATGTAATGTTGTGGTTATTAAAAAAAACGTGTAAATTTTTTTGTAAAAACTAATTTTTTGAAAATGCTTTGTAAAAGATGATTCGATAAAAATGTGACAAAACAAATGCTTTACTTTAAAAAATAAAAGAAAAAGGGCCTAAAATGGGACTTTTGAAATGCGACGATTTTTGGGCCCGAAAATAGAGTCTAAAAAGGGTTTTTTAGTGAAAAAGGAGTCGCCACTTGGTATTGAGTTTTGGTGTACCAAGTCACCCGAAAATATTTTATAAAAGGTAAGAAAATTAAGAATGATTCATTTAAAGAAATGATTTTGGCAAAATATAGGAAAAACAAGAAAAACCCTTTTAGACGACTCCAGGTCTTTGAAAACAAGAGAAAAAGGTTCGGGAGTCACAGTTGAAGAAAGGGAAGGCAAAGGCTCGTGCCTAAGGCACCCTTTCAACCTAGCCGAAACTAGTTGCGAGGTTTAGTCTAAATTTTCCTAATATAACCCTAAGATTTTATCACATTTGGATGCAACTATATGAATGCAAATCTAATCCTAAAAAATGGATATCGATAAGGGACGAAATATTCCATTGAGGTTTGGTCGGGATTATCGCATTAATTGCGAAACCCGAGTCTAGACCCCGATGGAGTCACGAGTGTAGATGCAAAATGAAATGCAAAAGGAAAGGAAAATAGTAGTATAGATAATAAATGATCAAAGAGAGTAGGAATGCAACATAACGGGTACGGGGGACTAATAAACTCGTGACTAACTGTTTCTACTCACGGAGGGGGGAACGACATGTACGCCATCGCTTCCCACGTGAGTAGATTGACTATTTCTAGTCAAATCACACAAATGACCTAAAATTCTATGTGTAGTGGAATCTAAATGTCATGCACTAGGTAGATGTTAAAAATAGATAATAAATGATAAAGTATATAAAAATTATACAAAAATGAAAAAAGCCTAAAAGATAAAAATGTGTGTGAAATATCATGAACACGCGAGAAATGATCCTAATACTAAAATGATCTAAAGGCCTAGCATTGGACTAGCCTATTTTCTAAAAATTCTCCGCTAGCGTTGGACTAGCGAAGAAAACGAAATTAACCACAACTAGCTTTGGACTAGTGTGGCGACGATACACATATATAATTAAAGCAAGTAAATAAATAAAGCATGTATTAAAGCAATAAATCACATAAAAGCAAGTAATAGCAAGTAGGAGCACATAGCACATAAGCATGGTATTCTAGATGCAAGTTCCTAGGAAAAGCGAATAAAACACACAAGCACATAACACACATAGCACACAAAAAGCCCTAACTATTACACCGAAGAAGCCTAATTACAATCTAAAAATAAAAAGGTAACCTATCTAGCCTATCTATTACATTTTCTATCTAAATACAAAATTTTGCTAAATAGAATATTACCTATCTATTACATTTCTTTGAATAATCAAAAATTAAATTCGAATAAATAATATGACATAAATAAATAAAAACTCTCACATGGATAAAAATTATAAGCACAAAAACACGTAGAAAAACACATAGGAGCACGTAGGAGCACATAAAAAGAAATATTGGAAGGGTAATCGAGGTACCTCTCATTCGTAAACCCGGTATAAATGGCTACTAAAATGAACAAACATGTCAAAATTATCACTATTTAATAAATCAATCACTAATTGAATAATTTTCTACCGATCACTATGAACATGCTATGATAATTCAAACAATTATAGCAATAATAAACAAAATAAGAGAAAGAAAAATAATGATAACAATAATTAATCATTTAGGAGAAAAATGAAAATTGTTTAAGTAAAAATAAATTAGTAAATAAATAAATAAATAAAGCAAAACAACAAAGATAAAATAAAATAAAACTAATAATAATACTAATAATAATAATAGAGGATAAAATACAATAATACATACATTGAAATTTTAACACCTCAAATAAGAATTATTAAAATAACTAAAAGGGAAATAGAGAGACTAATTTGAACATTAATTAGACTAACAAGACCCCATTCTAGAACATTAATTATAAGTTTGATAAAAATAAATAAAGAAAATGTAAAAAGAAATAATTTAAAGCTTTGAGGACTTAACTAATTTTAATTAATACTTTTTTTTTTTTTACAAAAATAAAATATTATAAGATTTGGATTAAAAGTGAAAATTTAAGCAATATTCTAAAGTGAAAAATGTAATTTATGAGGAACAAAAAGGTAAAATTATAATTTCAAACCCTAATTAAGATAATGACATAGTTTACAACAAATTTAAAAGCTAAAATGTAATTTTCAACAAGTATAATGCCCAAAAATAAAAAATTCCAGCAATATTTAAAGCCAAGAACACAATTTCAGCAAGCTTATTAAATAACACACAATTTTCAGCAAACATTTAAAGGCAAAATTTCAAGTTTTAGCTATTTGGAGAGCAAAAATATAAATTCCAGCAACATTGGAGGACAATAAAGTAATTCCAGCAAAAATATAATGGCAAAATGAAATTCCAGCAAGGTTTAGGGGCAAAAATGCAAAATTCCAGCAACATGATGGACCAAATTGCAAATTCCAGCCATATTCAAAGACTATAATAGAATTCCAGCAACATTTTATGACAAAAATGGAATTTCCAGCAATGTATAAGGGCCAAAATGCAATTTTCAGTAACATTTAAAGCCTAAAATATAATAAAAGAAAGTTTGGGAGGCAAAATTGCAATTTTCATAAATATCAGAGGGTAAAAATGCAATTCCAGCAAAATCTAGGGGTCAGAATGTAATTACCGAAAAATATAGGGGTCAAAATGAAAAATTAAAAACGTAGGGGGGCAAAATTATAATTATCTAAAAGTTGAGGGACCTAAATGCAATTAATCGGGACCTAATTGCAAAGAAAATTAAATTATGGGGGTCAATCTACAATAAACAGAAATTTAAATGCACAAATCAAACATTTTCAGGGCCACAGTAGCATTACTGAAAATATAAGGACTATAAAATAAATACCTATTATTAATTAAAAATAAATAAAAAACTAACTAACCAAAACGACGTAGTTTTGAGTGAAACTACGTCAAAACGACGTAGTTTCACCAAAACATTTTTTTTTTTTTTCCGGCTGATTTCGGTTTTTTTTTTTTTTTTTTTTCAGATTTCCTTTTTTATTTTTTTCTTTCCTTTTTCTCTCTCTTTTTTCTTTTCTCTCTTTTTCTTTTCTCTCTTTTCTTCTTTCCTTTTCTTTCTTTTCCCTCTTTTCTTTTTCTCTCTTCTTCTTCCCCGATTCCCTTCTGCTTCCCCCCCGATTCCCTTCTGATCTTCTCTTCTTCTTCCTCCTTTCTTCTCTTCTTCCTTTCTTCTCTTCTTCCCTTTTCTTCTTCTTCTTTTCTTCCCTTTTCTTTTCCCCTCCCCCGATCTGGATCTCCTTCACCTGGTTCTTCTTCTTCTTCTTCTTTTTTTTTTTTTTTTTTTTTGTTCTCTCCTAGCCTCGCCGGTCTCTCTCTCTCTCTCTATATCCTCTCTCTCTCTCTCTTGGTTTTTTTTTATGATTTATACAAAACAAAATAAAAAATAAATAAAAAATAAAAAATTGAAAGCAAGAGTAGGAAATTTACCTGGAATAGGGCGGTGGCGGTGCGCGGCGGGGCTGGTGATGCTCCGTCGGTTGTTGCTGCTGCTGCTGCTGTTGTTGTTGTTGTTTGTTGTTGTTGTTTTTTTTTTTTTTTTAATTTGTGCAAGTTCGATTATGCATTATGCAGGCGTGTGTGGTGCAGGTGTATGTGTGTGTGTACATGAATTGGTGTTAGTGAGCGTGAATGGGCAGGTGTGTAGTGTGTGTGTGCATGTGGAAGTGAATGTGGCATGCTGTAACTGATGTGGGTGTGTGTATGGACTGATGCAGGGGTGTAGTATGTGTAATGTGTGTTGTGTTTGTTACTGTGTGTCTGTGCTTCTGTTCTTGTGTGGAAAAATGCAGGTTGCGTGCAAGTGTGTGTTGTGCGTGTGTCTGGGAGTATGCAGGTGTGCTGTGTGTATGTATGTGCGAATTGTGTGTCTGTGTAATGTGAACTGAAGTGAGTGTGTGAGCTTGCTGTGTTTGAGTGTGAGCTGTGTGCAAAATGGTGAAGGAAGGGAGAGAAACGAGAGGGAGAGTGAGTGAAGTGAGTGAGAAGTGTCTGTGTGTGATTGCAGGGAGAGGGAGATGTGAGGTGCAGGCGTGTGTTTTTAGTGCGTTGTGGCTGATGTCTGTGAAGGAAAATGGTGAGGGGAAGAGGAGGCAGAGAGAAGTGAGGGAATTGCAGGTTTTGATTGTGTGTGAAGGTGAGTTTGTGTCTGTTGTGAGAAGGAGGCAGAGAGGGTAGTGTGAGTGTTGGTGCAGGCTTGTGTGCTTGATGTCTGTGTATGTCTCGTGAGGTGTGTTGAGTGTGTGAGTTTTTGTGTTGCAGAGAGGGAGTGATCTGCAATGTGTTTGGTGAGGGAAGAGATTGAGGGAGAGAATTGTGTGAAGTGAAGATTGAGTGTGTTACAGAGAGGGAATGGATTGTGGTGATGAGGGTGGGTGAAAAAGGGAAAGAAAACTACCCAAAATCCCCCCAAATCTGGTTTTTTTTGTAGAGGGATTGGTTTTTCTTCTGCAGCTGCGTGCAGCAGCTGCAGTAAAACTGCAGCTGCTGTAGCAGCTGCGCCTTCTTCTTCTTTTTTTTTTTTTTTTTTTTAATGAAGTATATTATATATAAAAAAAACTAAAATACAACATTAAGGAAAAAGTAAAATTTAGTATAACAAATTAAAGATTAATTCAACATTAGAAAAATACAATTTAAAATAAATACCAAATGGTCTTAACAAAATATGATATATATATATTTATTATTTTTATATTAATTTATTTATTATTATTTTTCTTTATCACGAAAATTTATAAAATGCTCATAGACAAAATTCTCATAAAGAAAATCTTAAATAAAAGTGCATTGGAAAACGTGACCTAAATATGACAAAATTATAAAATTTATGAAAATTAATAAATGACAGCACACAATATTTTACACAACATATATTATCACATAAAGCACATATATCATAATTTTCAATCAAAATTTTTGAAATTAACGCATTCTTGGGAAACGTGCCCTTAATAAACAAAAAGATAAAAATTAAGTAAATACTAAACGACCTCTAGAAAATTATGAGATTTTTACAGAAAATTTATGAGTATTCAAAAATGCAAATATAAAATTTTTCACTTGAAAATTATCGTAAAAAATAGTGCATTGGAAAACGTGCCGCTGAATTAAAAATAGCATATTTTTAAATAAATAACAAATGACTCCTAAAAATCATTAAAATCATAAATAATGATAAAAATAGTAAAATCAATGTATTTAAGAAATAAAATAAAATAAACTAATATTTATATGGTGAAATTACCATTTTGCCCCTGACACGACAAATTAGACGTAATATACACAAAAATTATAATTAGCCCCTAAAATCATAATAACCCCTAAATAAAGTAATACGCATATTTTATAAAATGTGTGTCAAAATTTGGTGTCTACGGATGTCATTTGATAACAATAGCTACATTAGCAACTTGGTGGCATGAGAAATATATTGGGAATGAGCCTAGTTTTGACTTTAGAGTAGCTCTAGAAATATATCTAATGCATCTTTATTACAGGAATAATAGAGTTTGTAAAGAACAATTTCGCGTTAGTAGGTGTTGTTATACTATTTGGGGTTTGAATTTAAGAAAGCATGGTAGATTGAGGGATACTACAAGTATAATGGTAGTAGAAGCATTTGCAATGTTTTTGTATGTCCTTGCTCATAACTACAAAAATCAACATCAAATTTTGACACACCCTTTATAAAAAGATGTGTGATTATTTTATTCGGGGATACTTTTTAGTTTTCGGAGGTCAATCACAATTTTTGTGTAAATTATGCCTAATCAGTCGTATTAGAGGCAAAATGCTAATTTTAACGTGTAAATAGCTTTTATTTTATTTTAATTTTAAATTCATATTTTTATATTTTTTATTATTTTTCCAATTTTAATAATTTTTTGGAGTCATTAAGTATTTATTTGAAATTTTGGTTCTTTTACAAGTTAATGGCATATTTTTCAATGCACACTTTTTGTTAGAATTTCGTATGAAAAAAAATTTACATGTGCATTTTGTATATTCATAGATTTTCTATGAAAATTTTATGATTTTTAAAGAACGTGGCGTTTATTTAATTTTTGTTTAAATTTTTTGTCTTTTGTTTATTAAATGCATGTTTCCCGAGAATGCCTTACTATTAAAATCCTAGAGTGAAAATTTTACTATATTTGTTTTGTGTGATAATATATTTTGTGTAAAATTTTCGTAATTTTTAAAAGTCATTTAATATTTTTGCGTTTTTCATAAATTTTGTTGCATGTGGTATGTTTTCCAATATTACATTAATTTCATATTTTTACAATGAATTTTCTTTCTTCGTGCAATGTAGAATTTTAGTAGTAGTTTATAATTTCAAGGAGTACAAGTGAATTTTATTTTATTTTATTTCTTACAAAGTTTTAAAAAAAAATATTGCTGCTGTTGCAGCTGTGTAAGGCTGCCAAGCAGCCATACCACTTGCCACCAAATGCCATCATTACAACCATCTTAGCACCACCAACTCCACCTCTCTGCCCCCCATTAATCATCTTCACAAGACTACTCATATCAACCCTCTTCACTTGCACTCACCTAAATAGATTTTTAGGGATTTTTGCTCACTTTTGATCTTAATGATAGACAGCTCACTCACATACTCACAATATCCCCCTTTGCCTTTCCCTCACTTCACTAGCATTCTAACCATTCTTCAACACCATTTCACTCATCATAGCATCTTCACTCCAATCCATCACTTACAACACAATACACACACACACACACACACACACACACACACACAAACAGACCATCACTTCCACTTCCCTCCTCTTTTTCCTTTGCCAAGTCGCCACTACTGCCACCTCTATCTTCCTTTCTTGTTTCACTTGCCCAAATCCAACAACAAACACAAAAGCCTCACCACTCAACCACACCCAAATAGCCAACAACAGCACCAAAACAAAAACAACCGTGGCCATTACAACAACATACACACAAAAATGCCGCCTCTAACCACCATTGCAATCCCCACAAAACAACTTCCAAACACTGCTCCATTCTCTTTTTCTTTCACCGTTTGACCACCCAAACACCACCATCATTGTCTTTCACGTACTTTACATATTCTATTTCCATTGCAATATTGCACCACCAAACCACCCTGCAAAACCACCAAAACAACTCCAAACGTCACCCAAAAGCTATACTAGAGCCTCCCAAAACCACCATTTGCAACTTTACCATCTCATTTTCCTCTAACCAAACACCACAATCAAGCCCGAAATTCCAACCCCAAACAACCATGTTTCACCACCTCCAACCCACTACCCTATTTCTTCCCCCATGACTAGCAAACCACCACCAATAGTATTAGCCCCATGGTTCCATCTCCAGCTTGCATGCCATCGACAACCACTAATTGACTGCCATTGACCCACAAACAGATTTTTGTCCTTTTTCGATTAAAATAAGAATGATGTGTTTAGAAATTATGGATTCTATTATATTAAAAGGACTACTATGATTGTTGTTTTAAATTGAGATACACAATTGATGTTAATGAAGCTAATAATGTAAGACATTTTATAACAATAAGAAATGGGTGTATAAACCAAGTGTTCCATACATTTGTTGTATATTATTTCATAAATATAGAGTTTGTATTTATTTGTTCTTAAATTTATAGCATTACAATTTTCTTGAGGAAGCCAATTATCAAGGATCAATTAGAAGAAATCTACAAATATAAAATTTTTTTTCCTTTTTATTTGACATTAACCAAACAAAAAAAGGTAATTCATGTAAATTTGATAAAATAATCCTATGGGATGGTAATATAGGCATCGTGGGATGACTATTAGATGGGATGAAATAATTCCATGGGGATGGTAAATATTAATCATCTCGGGATGACTTTTAGATGGGATGATAAAATTATTAACTAATTTGCCCCTACAATACCACATGCACCACTATTACTAACACTTTCACCACCATCGTGAACCACCATCACCATCACCGTACACCACCACTTCCACCTCCACCATGCACCACCACCAAATTGCACTATCATCATCACCACAACAATCAACCACAACCACTACACATTACTACCTCCATTGGGCACCATCACTAGGCCACACCGCTACTACATCATCATCTATGATTGTACATTACCACCATTGAGTGCCACCATATACCACCATCACCATATATTACCGTGTACCATCAGAACCATCTACCAATGTGCACCACTACTATTACCAATTGAAAATAATATTGTAAATTTTGTGTATTTTAGTAAAAAAAATACACAATGACATTATTTGTTAAACATCCCATCATATCCAATATCAACCAAACATTGAATAATTGGGATTATTAATCCAAGGATGCTTCATCTCAAAACTCATAGTCCGAGGGTTACTCATTCCGTCTGATCCCATCATGAACTAAATAGATTGTGAGGGATAAGATAAATAAGGATAAATTAGGAAGTATAAAAAGGGGTAATAAATATGATTATATAATAGAGAACTTTATTTTTAGTAGTTTAATTAGTTAAATTTTATATTAGGACTTTATTTTTATGTTGGATTTTTTAGAGATTTTAGTAAGTTACTTAGTTAGGACTTGTACTTTCAAATTTAAGTAAATATCTTATGAGGATATAGTAAGAACAAGCTAAGTAAGGGTAAATTCAAAAAGCAAAAAAGGGAAGAAATATGATTATATAATAGAATAATAGATAGGTCTGTTTATTATACGAGGATAGGATAAGTAAATTAGGGAGTAAAAAGAGAGAAAAAAAACACCATTGTACATAGCATCCAGAACTTTTTATGCCTCGCAAAATAGGTCAATAGTTCGAAGGGTATTGAAATTTGGCAGTTCACTAGCAAAACCATTTTTGCTCTAATGGGAAATGCTGAAAATTGCCCCTTTTCAATACAGGCTCCTAACTACTAACATGTCTTCTCTCCTCATATGCAGTATCTCTGAAAAGAAAACACAACCAGTATGACTAATAATTAGGTAGTTATTCAGTAAGGATATAGACTAACAATTAAGCATTTTGTTAGAGCTTGAAATTTTTATATT
The DNA here is from genome assembly GCA_024721245.1 of Mitragyna speciosa. Taxonomy (NCBI): domain Eukaryota; kingdom Viridiplantae; phylum Streptophyta; class Magnoliopsida; order Gentianales; family Rubiaceae; genus Mitragyna; species Mitragyna speciosa. Next base: position 14,305 of record JAMWEH010000554.1, on the reverse strand, counting down.
TGAGGAAAATAGCCAAATTCTTTTAACCATCTATCAGTTCACTATTTTAAAAAGAAATTAATGTTTGATGTACTAGCACAAGTACTGCATTTGATATTTTATGAGACAAAGTGCTAATCTAATCTAACTATACATAATTAAAAGTATAAAGAACAACGCTGTTTTGGTATCATACCAATTTTCATGTTATTTCTAATCAACCCCCTTATTAAAATGTGTAGCCACCTACAATAACTTTTATCTTATCCAAAATTCTCACTTCTCTACCTTATCCATCCTTTTCTTTCGGATATTTTACATATATTTTAAATTATTCCCACAATATGCTTGCATAAAACATCTAATATTATCTCATTTACTATTCATGAAAAAGGAGAACACCCATTAGTAGGGTGTCTATCCTTTCCCTATTTTCAAGGATTTCTTTTTTTTAAAAAAATCTTTCAAAGAATTTCAAAAAATAACTACCAATCCCTGTCCCATTTTAAGCATTTCTTAAAAAAAAAAAAAACCTGCTCTCGACGAATCTTTTCAAAAATAGCTACCGATCAACAATATTATAAGCTTTCAATCAAAACCTTCATATTATAAATTTATAACTACAGTTATAATTAACAGTGTGCCTTTCTAAGAATTTTCAAAAATAACTACCAATAAACAAATTAATTACAAATTCACTACGTATCATAAGCTGTCTAAAGGTTAACCACATATCACATATTTATATTTCAAATATGTATAATTTATTTAACTACAATTTTAATTATTAGAAATTTTGTTTCTCATGTGCATGCACATCGAGTTTATCCGACTCGCTATTTTTTTTTTTTTTATAAATTGTCTAGTATGCAAAATAAATTTAACCAAAAGAAAATACAAAAAACTATAAAATGTTGCATTATCTCATCACCTCTCTAAAAAGATCCCGCCGCAATTGCATTTCAAAAACATTCAAACCCCTGACTTGATTCCTCCTGCAATCCCCACGAATCAAAGTCCAACCTTACTCCTTCCTACTCCATATAGAGGCGGACACACGTGGCGCACTCCTTCAACAACCACCCGCAAAAACAGCCCACCCCAAGGCCATCTCTCTCTACTTTCTCTCTCTAAATCTAATAAATTAATTAAAACAAATCCCTGAGTCAAAAAATAATATTATAATAATAAAAATAGCTTCCGTTATTTTTCTCCTCCTCCTCTACTTCTTCTCTACTACGCCTCTACCTCTGCTATTAATAATACTGCTTCTCTTGCTCGCCGGCGTAGGAAAATTTTCTAGCGCCGGAACTCCTCAGTCGCCGGTTACCGGTGTTATTTGTAGCGAAATGGAGAGTGTGATTGGACTGGTGAATAGACTCCAGAAAGCTTGCACTGTTCTCGGCGATTATGGCGATGATCGCTCTTTGCCTACTCTCTGGGACGCTCTCCCCACCATCGTCGTCCTCGGAGGCCAGGTTTTATTCTCACTCTGTATTAGTTTTTGTACCAACACGCACTACTGTGTGTTTTTGTGCGTGCGAACTCGAGGTTTTGGAAGTTGCCGCCGGTGGCAGGATTCTTACGTTATTTTCAATTTTCCCTTTTTCTTTTTAATTTTTTTAGATTTAAGAGAACTAAAAATGTGAATGTATAAATTCGTATACGAACATGCATAACATTTCTGTGTTTGTATATATGCTTAAAAACATACGTGTATGTAGGTGTTTTATTTTAATTATTTTTTTAATTAAATTTGTTGGAAAGGAATATGAATTTTACTTTTATGGTTTGATTTATGATGATGTGTAGAGTTCAGGGAAATCATCGGTGTTGGAGAGCATCGTTGGGCGTGATTTTTTGGCAAGGGGATCAGGTACTTTTTTTTTTTCAGTTTTGTTGTTTATTTTTTTAATATTTTTTCTTTTGTGTTTTCCTTTTGTCAGTGTATTTGAGTAAATATGATTTATTGATTGATAATTAAGGGGAAGTAGTAGTATTAAGATCTATGTTATTTGGATTTGGGTACAGGAGTTCTATGGACACGAACGTGCTAGTGTATGGCATTTCAGGGCAAAGTAAAAAGTGCAGAGTCCGAGTAACATAGATTAAGATAATTGAATGTGACTACTTTGATGTTAGAAAAATGCTCTCGTGGTGAATATAAATGTTAGGGAGTATGGTTTGTTGTTATATGCTTGGTTCTGCCTTAAAGAATTAGGAACTGAGGATCAAAGCTTGAGAAGTTTGTTGTTATGCCTAATAACTCTTGTGCAGCATTTGTTTTATACAAAAAGAATGTTGATGAATTGATGTTTGTGTGGAATATTATTAGAGCAGATGCTGTTCATTTATTCCGTTTGCTTCAATTTTCCTTGTCTTAGTGTTCTTTGCAGCGGCCAATTTAATTTTATGGTTTTATAATACTTGTAGGAATTGTCACAAGAAGGCCTTTGGTACTGCAACTCTACAAAACAGATCCAGGAAAAGAGGATTATGCACAGTTTCTTCATTCTGGTGATAAGAAATTTACAGATTTTTGTAAGTTGTTTTCTTCTGCTTTTTTAAATGGTATTGTTGTTAACTCTATAACTGCAATGGTTAGTATGCTCGAGAGTAACATGAAGGTCATTAGTTCAGTATAAGGAAGATGCCGTGCTTGCATGTGTAGCGCAGCTTGCATAGCATTTTCAGGTCCTGCAAAGAAAAAAGCCTACTTTTCTATCCGTTGGATTGCTCTTTTTAGTTCTCAAAAACTGAAAGAATATGAACATTTGTTTATTTTCTGATGGTTGTTAGCTTTTTTCTTCAGTGCATGGTCATTAGTTTGTTACCATGGCAGTAGCACCAGTGATGGTGTCTTATCGCTGGGCAGCGTGTTATCAACTTGGATTTCTTTTCCTACACTTTTGACTGTTACTATGGGTATTCTGACTCATTTATGGTTTTTGTTTTGAAGCCATGGTTCGGAAAGAAATTCAGGAAGAAACTGACAGGGTAACTGGAAAAGCAAAGCAAATTTCTCCATTACCTATTAATCTTAGTATCTACTCTCCAAATGGTACGTTCTTCTATTTTTTTCGTGATACATAAAATGCGCTGGAGAGAATGCGTCTCTATCCCTAGCTTCATTGATCTTTGTATGCACGAAAATCCCTTGATAAATATCAAGGAGTAAGGTTTTTTTATCACAGCCTTGAAACTTGAGATTTTTGTGTCTAATGTTTTTGATATTCTTGGTGGCCAAATATAAAATTATTGCCTTTGTTGTTAATATAAGTTTGAATGCAAATATGCTGAAATCTCTTTTACCTTGAGAAGCCTTTTCATGATTTCTTAATTTTTGGCAGTTATGGTTTAAGTTCATAATTTCTTACTTTTCTGATCCTTATTTTTGTAGTTCTGGACTTCTTCATGTTCTATCATCTTATCCTTCACTAACACTAGTTTTTCCTTTTCACTGTAATTGCAGTCGTAAATTTAACTTTGGTAGATTTACCTGGTTTAACCAAAGTTGCTGTGGGTATGTTATCCTTTATCTTTAATTGTCTATCCTTCCTTTGCTGCACAATCATGCCTTTTAGCTCAAAACTTTAGAAATATTTACAGAGGGGCAGCCTGAAAGCATAGTCCAAGAAATTGAGAATATGGTTCGCTCATATGTGGAGAAAGTATAAACTCTCTCTCTCTCTCTCTCTCTCTCTCTCTCTCTCTTTGTGTTTTGTTGGATAGGTCAATAATGTTATTATAAATTGTGAGAATACCATCATAGCTGAGCCAAATGTTAATAAGTCCTTCTGATCCTATTTATTGACGTCCATAATAATACTGAAGCACTTCAGTTTGGATGGGCACCTCTATATCATTTTGTATCCACTTCGATTTGGTCCATGAACATCCTTACAAGACTTTGGAAGCAAAACTGGAGGTGCCTTCTGTGTTTGGAGACCTGATAAGTAGCTTCTAGCTAGTATCATTTAATATTAAAATTCGTCTGCACTGGAGTTTTCTTCATCTCCTTGGCTAATCTGGCATAAAAAATGCGCCCTTATTGTGTTTCTTCTTTTTAAGCTGTAGTACACCTTGAACCAGAACTTAAGTGTAGAGTTTCTAGATGGACAAATTGCAGTTCGTATTTCCGTTTGATTGCTGAGCGTATTGTTTCTGGTTGTAGCCAAATACTATCATCTTAGCCATAACTCCTGCCAATCAAGATCTCGCAACATCTGATGCTATCAAGATTGCGCGAGAAGTTGATCCAGCAGGTATTTTCTGTAGTAGAGTCTAGACAGGCTTGTTCAGTTGCTTTCAAGTCTTAAATTTATTGCCTTTTCATCTCGGCAGTATTTCCTATTTCTTTGCCTACTAATGCAGCTGTATGCAGGTGAACGGACCTTTGGAGTGTTGACAAAACTTGATTTGATGGACAAAGGAACAAATGCATTGGAAGTAAGTGTCTTACTTTCTTGAACAAGTTTCACTGACTGGCTGAAAGTAAATCTAAAACGACTGCTTTCAAATGTGGATACCACGTTTATGTTCTGTTGTGCCTTATATTTATTCGATGAATGCAGTTGTGGTCAATTGCCTCTTTGTTTCTTTCTCAACTGCCTTTTTGTTGCAACCTTTCTTAATATCCATAGTTTGGCATTTCATAAGCTCTGGAATCCTGAAGAGCTTAACTATGTTTGGAAATCAGCATGTTTGGCGTTAAGCACTATTTGTCTTTTGAGCCGTTTCTAATTAGATTTTGTCAAGACTGACAAGGGTTTTACAGTGGAGCCAATTTAAATCCTTTGGAAATTCATGATTGTTGTGGTAAAATGTTACATTTCCAAAAATAAATGAAGTTTTGGCAGGTTACTGAGTTCTGTGAAATTGCTCTTGGATTAGCTGAAGTTAGAGGTGGCCCTGATCCTGATAGGAGTTAGTTACCTGTTAAAGACGAATTATCAAATTCAGGTCCTTTTTGCTTCAAAGAGATTATAATTGTCAAGGGCCTTATAAATATTTCATTACGATGCAGTTCTCTTTAGCCCATGAAGAATGTGGATTGGTAATTTGCTTTCATGAGGCATCCTTTTAAGTGTCTCTATATGGGAGTTGGTTATTGAAACTATTTTAAAATCCATAATCTTCATAATTAAAATTATATTCGTGGAGCTTTCTCCTATAATTCTTGTGCAATGTAGTAGTGTGAGAACATTATGTTTAGTTTTCCTTCTATAACCTGTAGACAGAGTTCTGAGTATGCCAACCTCTATTAACTTCTAATTTCATTTATTTCCACTTTTTATTCTATTCAATTACTTGAATATTCACATTATTTTCGTTTCTTAGATGCCATTTCTTTGTTTACCTTTCTTACGTCAAGGTACTTGAAGGAAGATCATACCGACTGCAACATCCATGGGTTGGGATTGTTAACCGTTCACAAGCTGACATAAACAAAAATGTTGACATGATTGCTGCCAGGCATAGAGAGCGGGAATTCTTCGCCACCAGTCCTGAATATGGACACTTAGCCAGCAGAATGGGATCAGAATATCTGGCGAAAATCCTTTCTAAGGTACACGTTTTCACTTCATCTTCCAGATGCCACAAAATATTTCTAATTATTTGGACAAATTCAATTGACTGATATTTAATGCTGAAAATATTTGTGTTTTCAGCACCTAGAATCTGTGATAAAGGCCCGCATACCTAGTCTAATGTCTTTGATTAACAAAGCTACTGACGAACTTGAATCAGAGCTTACCCATCTTGGCAGACCTGTTGCCGTAGATTCAGGGGTGTGGATATACTACCTTTTATGGTTAATTTTGTTTAAGCATTATTTTATTAATCGCAGTGTGTTGAGCAATTTGTTCAATTTTTGTAGGCCCAGCTGTACACAATCTTGGAACTCTGTCGTGCGTTTGATCGAGTATTCAAGGAGCACCTTGAAGGAGGGTACATACTTGTTTCACCTCAACATATTGCAACCGTCTACTACCTCCTACCTTCACCCCTCCCCGGGCCTCAAAAAAAAAAATGAAAAGAAAGGAAAATAAAGAAGAAAGGATAAATAAAAGTACACAAACGTAGACAGAAAGCAAAAGCTTGACCTCAAAAGTAGTTTAATGCGTCAAATAGAGATAAAATTTACCTACACATGGATTTTCTTGTATATCATTTTCTGCCATCTTCAAATGCTGATAACACAATCACCTGTTAAGGATAGAATGTGAAAACATGAAGTTTGGAGTTGCAACTATTTCCAATTGATAGACCATGTAACACTAGTCATCGGGTTGAGTTATTCAATGCCCTCATTCCTGGATTTTGCCAATTTTGTTTATTCAACAGCTAGGATTATACAACTGAAGAAAATATAAGAGTTTGAAATATTGACTCAAAGCTTATAGTATGTTCTCTTGGAGGAAATAGGTGTGCTGGACAGTGAAGTTTTCAAACAGTTAAGAGTTTTAAGTGATCCAAATCAGTCCTTTCACTATAATTTTGTTGCATCATAGTTTTCAAGCCCATCTTAAGATCATTTCTTTGCAAAGAACCATTTGTGCTGCATGCATGCAAGATGGTGGTACAAATGCTGATGGAGAGAATTGCAATCTGAAGTGGATTATAGGACCTTATATTTACATACTATGAAGTAGATGGACTAATTTGAATGGTTTTTAACATCTGTTAACTACAGTGGCAGTATTTAAAAGCTTTATGAGAATTACAAGAATCTATTATCTCATTATGCTAACTTCATAGGTTTGAGTTACTAAAAGTTTGACCCTCAATTTAACTAAGATCCCTATAAATAGGGTACTTTTTTAACTTTTGTTCTGTTCCCAGTACTAAGCATCTGTATTCCACTATTGATTTAGTCAATATATTATAAGATACTGCATTTCTTTTTAACTTGAGAAACTGGAAATGATAAGAGCAATTATCACGCTCTCTCATTTTTCATGTTTTCTTGATAGGCGGCCAGGAGGAGATCGGATTTATGGAGTTTTTGACTACCAGCTCCCAACTGCTTTGAGGAAGCTTCCATTTGACCGGCATCTCTCACTACAAAATGTTAAGAAAGTGGTCTCACAAGCAGATGGATACCAACCTCATCTTATAGCACCAGAACAAGGTTACAGGCGCTTGATTGAAAGTTCTCTCAATTATTTCAGAGGTCCAGCTGAGGCTTCAGTAGATGCAGTAAGTGCTTCAGTCTACATGTGTCATTAGGATAATAGATTCTCATGTACCACTTAAGCATGCCTTCTTTGGTTAGATTAATTAGTGTTGTCCAGGAAGGAAGAGTTATTAATTGGGGGTAATTATTTTTGAGTGCTACACGCATTTCATAAAAACTACCACATTTACATTATATTTGGGTTGAGGTAGCCAGCAGCTGCAAAGTCTGAACACAGGAACTGATTTATATCAAGTGTGATAAATGTTACAAATGGATTAAATGAAAGTATTGCAGGCAACGAATTTTCTTTCATCCAAAGAGACAGTTGCTGCTTCTGCTTTAGTTTCCAAAAAAGTAATTGCTTGTTTTCCTACCCTAATTATGGCAAATGGTTATGTAGGTCCACTTGTCTTGAAGGAGCTTATACGCAAGTCAATGGGAGAAACACAGGTTTAAAAGTTAAAAAGTATATTCTTTCTAGGTTTCCTAACATTTATTCATCAAAACAAGGTTAATGGAAATCTAAAATGCAGGAGCTGAGACGTTTTCCAACTCTCCAAGCAGACATTGTAGCTGCAGCAAATGAAGCATTAGAAAGGTTTCGCGATGAGAGCAAGAAGACTGTGTTGCGAATGGTGGACATGGAGGCCTCATACCTGACTGTGGATTTCTTTAGAAAACTCCCGCAAGAAGCAGAAAAAGGTGGAAATCCAAATGCCTCTGCTGCTGACCGCTATACTGAGGGGCACTTTCGGAGGATAGGTTCAAATGTATCCTCCTATGTGAGCATGGTGTCTGAGACTCTCAAGAATACGATCCCCAAGGCTGTAGTGTATTGTCAGGTTCAAGAGGCAAAACGGTCTTTACTAGATCACTTTTATACACAAGTTGGCAAAAAGGAGGTAAATGGCCATTTCTGGCATCTGAGATATGGGAGTTCAATTGATTGTTTTCTTTTGCTATTTTCTTTTCCTTTGGGTGGGTCATTTTTTACTATTTTTTCGGGTTCAGTTTTGGAGTTTCTGGGAGAGTGGAATAGGATCGAGAATGGTTTTGCAGTAGCAACACTCATTGAAACAGAATCTAATCCAAGACCAATTGGAGAAAAAAAAGAAATAAAGAAAATAGCCAGTTCGGTCTAGACTTTTTGGTCTGATTTCCATGATCTCTTAGGGATCTGACTTCTACATTATTTGGTTAAAAAATCTCATAATGACAGATGGTTGTTAGTATCAATTGTGTGATACGATGATGCTGATATTTGAATTACTGCTGTCAAGTAATTTTCTAAGAGATTCACACTACATATTGATCCAAAATTCAATATCTTAACAGTTTAAAGTATGAGCTGGATTCCCTATTTTCATTTATCGAATGTAATCTCTGTCAAATTTTATTATCTTACTTCCTAAGAAGATTTTACATCGAAATCAGTTTTATGCATGAAGTTGCTAAGGATAGGCATAGAACGAGGATTTCATGCAAAGCTGTTAGTCTAATTATTTTTCACTTGTAGGGCCATCAGCTTGCTCAGTTGTTGGATGAAGATCCAGTATTATTAGGGAGGAGGCAGCAGTGCTCCAAGAGACTGGAGTTGTACAAGGCGGCAAGAAATGAGATTGATTCAGTGCTATGGACAAGATGAGATTGTCTATGGTTGCCAGTTTTAACGCATCCATTGTCATACAATCAGATGAAAAGAATTGATAGATTTTAGTTACTGCATTTCATGTTCCGTTGGTAATTTTGTTGATATTGTTTCTTATTCAAATGTAGCAACATTTATGTTGATCTGTTTTTGAAGAATGGAACATCTTTGACAGCTCCTGTGTTCATTTCTTCCTTTTCGCTCACTTCACACTTACAAAAGTTTATAAATTTCTCTAACTGCTTGAACGCGAATTTTTTAGTACTTCAGATCAAATGAGATTTATTTATATAAAGATAAATAATAATGATTAATATGAAATCCAATACTGATGATTTGTTCCTCTCGATATCTTTGCACAACTAGCTCTAAAAGAAGTACACAATCGAATATTAGGTGTAAAATAAAAAAAAGAATTTCAAATAAAGGGCTTAGAGCAGGAAACTTAATTCTGCAAAAAAGTCAGTAGCAGCGGACATAACCTAAGTTTCAAAGTAGCAAATCAAACGGATGCTTATAATTTCTCTTCATTCTATTCTTAGAAAAGCAGAATTACAGAATTTTTTTTTTTGTTTTTTTTGAGAAGCAGAATTACAGAAGTTGAACCATTAAGTACCTGCTTTTATCATGATTAAGAGTTCACCGTATTGCACGTGTTGATAAAGTTGGAAAGCCAAATAGAATAAAAGTAAAAGTCAAAATGACTACACATGAAAAAAGGGCAAAAAGGATCTACTACTTTATCCAGCAAAATTTATAGAATTTGGTATCTGTAATGTTATACAACAAGAGAAATTTGATAGATGATCAATCATTCTCTATGATACTTATGTCCATTCAATTTTTAATCTTAAAATAGTTAAAAGGTGGATTTGACGTCTACAAATCCAAGGCATCAACTGTAGCCTAAGATGTGGTGGCCATAGCCAATACAACGTTGCCATGAATCAACCCAATGGATTTCCTTTTGTAGTTTCAACAGTGAGGAGAGGATACGAAGCTCTTCTGGGATATAGTTATTGCATAAGAATGTGATATTATTGTACTACTCTTCACTTGTTAGCGAATGAAGTAGCGCATTTTAAGCAGTCTCTGTTGATCTACCTGCTTTCTTATCAAGCTCTTCTAGTGCTGCCCATAGTTTTGGATCTTCATAATTATTGATGAGAAATGTAGGCTTTGCTTGCATAAGCAAGTGCTCAGGATTTCTGGTTGTTAAGCCAACAACAGGCATCCCAGCCGCAACACCAGCTTTGATTCCAGAAACAGAATCCTAACCAAGCAGAAACATGATCATAATTCATTTTAGAACAACTCATTTAAGAAAACAGCACGGCTGTTACTAAGTAGAACAGAGGAAGATGTCAGACCTCAAAAACAACAGTGTGATCCTTCGACACTTGGAGTACTTCAAGTGCCTTCAAGTAGGGATCAGGATGTGGTTTTGCATGGTCGCAGTCACTTCCAAGAATAACTGCTTCGAAAAAATCTGAGAGGCCAAGTAATGAGATCATCAACTCAGCATTAAGCTTTGGAGCATTGGTAACAGCAGCCCTTCTCAAACCAACGGTCTTCAATCCATTTCCTTAGTTTGTACAGGCCATCAATGGGCTTCAGTTGCTCCTTTGCCAGTCTGTATTTTCCAACCATAACATGTAAGCTAGGATAGGAGTCTGGAAGCTAAATTATCGTGCTGGATGAAACAAGTTCAAGTTATAACATGATAGAAAACTCTTGACTAGAGTAGGTAACCTTCTAAACATAGCTTCCTTGTCATCACAGAATTTTAAGCCTCTTTCACGATCACCCGGGAAAAGAAAATCAGCATATCATCATTGTGCTTCCAGCAATATTCCGAATGAAGAATTCTTCAGTAATTGGAACACCACCATTGTATCCTATCTGTTAAAAACCACACAGCTGTTAAAATCCCAGAACTTAGATTAAGAAATGCATTTCACTAAAGCTAAGAAGGATGGATACCATATTGAACCCTTAACTGTTGGATGCAAACAGGACCCACAGACTAAAAGCATAGTTCACAGACTAATAACAAAAAATCACGTTCAAGCTAAATAAGGTGCTTTTTTAGGTAAATAAAATAAGGTGCATATTACTTGTGTTTTGCATGCTTGTAGCTTGTTGATAACGTTATTATTGTCAAAGACAAACTAGTAAAGATGAAATGGAGGACCAAAATTTATACCTCTTGAAGCATTTCACGGAAAGCATAATGGTGGATGGGATCTGAATCACAAAGAGTTCCATCAACGTCAAACAGTACTGCTTCAAGAGGAGCAACCTGAGACAGAGAGGGAGTACTGCAACCACAAAATAGAAAACAGTGAGAAGTTGATTTATTATTTTCAACCCGAATGAATAAATTATATCTTTTAAACCAATCAAGTCAAATTTAAGATACTTTCAAGCGGATTATCAATCAAAAGTGAACAGTTAATGCATAGAAAGCTCAAAGTACTCTGAAATAAAAAGACAAGAAAAACAAAAGTACAGAATGACCTTCTTTTAAAACATGCGAGTAGAGAAGAGTAACAATTTGCATTCTACTAGAATAAAGCTAGCACTTTGCAAGGGCAAAATCATACACACATATATAGTGTTAGGTTTCGAAATCACCTCATACTTTTAGCTTTTTTCCCTCATAAATTTAGTTTCTTTTGAATGTTAAGATCCAATATTTTTCTCAACAATTTATAGTATACTCTGTTCACATAAACTAATTTAAAGCCTAATCTACGTAAGCCTGCCACAAGTTTAGCAGTATGCTTTGGCTCAATCCACTATTTATGATGGTTCTTAACAGCTAAAATGATTCAAAACCTTGACCAGACCAAAATCTAAGAAATTATAAAGAAGAAAGCCATCAAAAGTAACACAACAAAACCTTCCAAACGTGCGCTTGAATATATGTTTGTTCATTTTCCTTTGCCAATAGAAAGAGGGGTTTGATGCGAAACTTGCTTAAGGAGACACAAACAAGCAAAAAAAATAAAGGAGAACGTGATTTTTCAGTCAGACAATTGACAAAGAAAGCCGAAGCAGCAAAATCAAAATGGAAGCTGAGAAAATCTAATTCTTCACTAGCAATTGGACGTCTGAATTTTTATGGTGGTAAGTGAAGAGTCAATGGCAAATGAAAATCAGCAAGAATGATGCTTAGATGGTCTTGCCTGGAAATACTTTTTCGTTAACCAAGAAAATGTTGGGGACATTGAGGGGATGAAACTAGAAACATAAGAATTGCAATTAAAGGCAAAGACCATAAAAAAGAAAAAAGAAAAAAAAAAGAAAATCACACTCCAGATGCTAGATAACTATGATTTCCAAATTTGGATATTTACCAGTATAAAGCTTGGATTAATTTCCATCATTAAGATACACACATATTAACCTTTCATATGTTGGTCAATCAATTTAAACAGATGGGTCCTTGCTGACACATATCTATACCCAACACCCCTAAACCACCCATCATATCACCAAGACACGCATTAAAAATGGAAAATCATGGCAACATTTTCCTCCCTCACGACAGAAGCAGCACATGCATAAATTGCAAAAATCCATAGAAAAATAACCATGTAATCACACAATGAAATGTATTATGGGAAAAGTCAAACTTAAGACTGATGATTTTGTTCCCTGTATCTCAATCAAATGAACAAATACAGATCCAACAACAGAGGGAAAAAAAATGAAATTATTCAATAATGATCAATAAAGGGTCCTCTCCAGAAAAGCAAAGCAAAACAAAACAAAGGTCGCCAAAAAGTAAAGTCTTGTGTATATAAATGATGATTAAATAAAAAAATTTCTTGTCAAGAATCACATAAGAAGATTAATAAATCCATATTGAAAGGCCAGACTGGAGAGGCAATAATTATAATTCTAATATCTCTGCATTAAAGAAAAATAAATGAAGAAAATGGGCAGAACCCAGATGGAAAATCACCTGTCTGAAGAGATTTCACAAGCTGGAACCGTCATTTTTGCGAATTTGTGAGATGCCTGCACTAAGATGGATTGTTCCAATATTCTGGGATGAGCTGTTTTTGTTTCTTTCTAGTATTTATTTGCTGATAATCTTGAGGAGTGCAACGTTGCTAATGTAATGACGGGCTGTATGAATGAACGGGTGGTAACGAACAATATATAAAAAGGTGCGAGCGAGAGAATGTTCCGGGGAATCAAGGAAACCAGAGCGCAAGAGAATCGTGAAGATGTCTCCTTTTTCCCTACTTTCCACACACCTATTCTAAAATTGCTTTTTGCACCCTATTTTTGACTGGCACCATGTGGAATATGCCCATTTTATGCCGAACGAACTTATTCAAGTTTAGTTTGATCTTTTTAATAAATTTAAAGTTACATTTGATATCCTCTCACTTAACATTCAAACAGAGTTAAATGAGATTGAATTAATTTTGAGTATCTTGATTTATTAATATGTGAATTTCAAGTTTTGTGATTATAAAATCTAGTTTAAAATTTTAAATAAAAAGAATATATATATATATATATATATATAGACTTACTTTAATTAGTAAACAAAACAAATTAGAGTAACTTTTCTTCAGAAATAAAGTAACTATTTTCTCCCCAACTTTGTTGTTCATGATAGCAATCAGAATCGAATTTATACACTTTTGGTGAACGGAAAACATGAGGTCCTAGTTTATTCTTCTTTTTTATTTGGTCCTTCTGTGATTAAATAATACCTACTACTTCTTTAGTTTTTAGACTTATTAAAATTTTTCAAAGGTTCAGAATATTATTTTTTGTTTTTCACAACGCGAAGTAAATATTTTCAAGATTAAAAAATTAGTGATTCAAATCATTGAGAACGATTATTAACAAGTAACCAAATATTAAACAATGTTTGAAACTTGACTCCAATATAAATTTTAGAATTTGGGAGATGCAAGAAAATATGCAATGTGTGATGTTGGACAAAATAAATGCGATGAAAGAAAAACGTAGAGTATGAGTTATCAGACAAAAATAAACAAAAAGCGATCAGGTTACTAGACACAATGCATAAATCTAGTTTGAGATTTGCCCAGGTCAACTGTGTCCTAGTTCAAGTCTTACAGGCATCAATCTTTCCCTTTCCTCTAATATTTTGATCAAAAGAAACAAATACATTTTTTATGTCAATTTTTTAACAAATATATTTTTTATTTCAATTTTTTCCTAGTTGAATTTTAGAGCATCCACTTGATTTTGTGGGGCAAAATATTGTCACCGTCCATATAACTAGCTAATCGATTCATCCTCTGTAAAAGTAATTTGAGAATTAGATAACCGGATTATGAAATCATCAAAATTTTGGAGAATTTATCTCAAGTATTATTCCTAATATCAAAGAAACAAATCCATTTTTTATTTCAATTGTTTTCCTAGTTGACTTTTTAGAGCATCCACTTGATTTTGGGAGGCAAAATATTGTCACCGTCCAGATAACTAGCTAATCC
>JAMWEH010000614.1:0-39377 GCA_024721245.1 Mitragyna speciosa | reverse complement strand
ATTTCTATTTGTGATGAAATATTATTGTGAACGGTAGTCATTTTTGAACTTTCAACAGATCCGCTAAATTGGGAGAGGAGCTCAGGCATCAGCTATTGAGTGTTCAGCAGCAATTCCCTGAAATCATAAAGGAAGTTCGAGGAAAAGGTCTATTCAACGCCGTGGAGCTTAATAGCAAGGCCTTGTTCCCGGTGACTGCATTTGACATTTGCCTGAAGTTAAAGGAGAGGGGAATTCTAGCTAAGCCCACTCATGATTCCATTATAAGACTGACGCCTCCACTCTCAATGAGGTATGAAACATTGCTTGTTATCACTGTTTGTTCAAAAACATTGCCTTTTTCATGTAGCTGTCTTTCAACAGAATTCAGTGGGCTGGAATTTCATCATATATGCAAATTTGATCTATAAACTTCATTTTAGCAATTGTGATGCTTCATATATAACTCTGCTGTTTCCCCTCCAGTTTTTTTCGGAATATTTTTCTTGCAACAAGGATGTGAATTTGTAGTACCACAAATAAGGGTAGAAACCTGAAAGGAAAGGAAAAGAGGGAAAAAAAAATAGTTAATTTTCTTTTGTTGTGCTGTGATACATTCCTTAGTATCATACTTAATTATACCATAGAGCGCTTTACAGTCATTGTTCTTTTGCTACCTCAAAGCATGCGAGAAAGGGCAACATCACCTGGCTTCATCGCTCCTTTCTTTTTCTTGTTTCTTGTATTGTTCTTCTTTAAATGCTCATGTAATCTCGAAGGGGTCTTATTTTTGGCTCTTGTTAGCACAAAATAGCAAGCTTCTTTTATTTTTTGCTTTTTGAAATAGCAAGATGCTGATCCATTAAATGGTAGAGAAAAGAAACATACGTGCATTTATCCAGGGATCTGTAAACAAAATCGTGGCTTCAACTCTAGTTTCTACTTATTATAGTACTTCCACATGTTCAGGTGATCATTAAACTCCTCTCACAATTTCTTTTCATTTTATTCTATGATTCAATAATACATTACAATAGTCAGTCTCTCTGATTCAGCACGTTTCCGGAAAAGACAACCTACTTGGAACTTAAAAGACTTACAATTCTTAAAGAGAGGCTTTAGGTCCAAAGGTAGGCGTTTGTGGTAGTTTGTTCTGTTTCCTTTGGGGTTTGTTTTGTGTATATAGAATTATGATGTTGGGGTATATCGTGATTCTAATGCTATTGTTATTCTAAGGCTGAAAAACTTTCAGCTGACCTGGACTCTACTTTTCATCTTCAAGTCCAGCTAGAGTTCTTCGTTCCTTGTTCTCTCCATCTGCAGATTTATATATGTAGTTTACTTTACAAATCCAATATGATTTCTTGCATTTTTTTAGCTATTAGTTTCCTTTCTTGTTCAATTTTTCAGATATGAAGTTTACATAGACCTGAAGAGTCTTGGCCTTGAAGTCTAGCTCTCTATGTATGTCTGTTATAATAGCTTTAGGAAAAAGTTTGGAATGATTCAGAATTGTTTTAATGGATTGCTTAATTCTCTTTTCCTGTTTCCTTCCTACTTTCTTCTTCTAAATTCTTATTTCTGCCCTATCCTGTCGTAAGATTGCTAAAAGTCTCCTCATCTAATAATGCTAACGTTAATCATAAACTTTAACCACAATCATTTCATGGCGCTCTCTCTCTCTCTCTCTCTCTCTCTCTCTCTCTCTCTGCGAGTAAAGTAAATTTAGCATCCAAAAACATTCCAGAGGAAAGTGGATTATCTACTACTAAACTGATCAGGATATGCGAGTTGCCAGATAGTTTAGAGTATCTTACATCTTTTAAATAGTTTAAAGTACCTTGCGTCTTTTAAATTTTGTCTCTGACCACTATATTTTCCTTTTATCCTTTTGAAATTATAAACCCTCAGAAAGTGTCTTGGTATATTGTGTTGTGTACAACACCTGGCTGTTTTAGGCCTGCATACAAGTCATGGTCTGTAGAACATTTTATACGATTCTACTCTAGTTCATGTTTCGTGATGACATCATGTTGGTAGATAAAGCTCAGGAATTTGTGCTTTTTTTGTGACCAATTAGCTAACTCTAACCTGTTGACATCTACTTGCTTTCTCCATCCCATTTATATATCTTGGTCAATGTTGCACATAGTTTAAGAAAGCTGAACTTTGGCCAGGACACATCATTTCACAAAGAAAAGTTTCAATATATGCCCTTCAGTTACAGGGATTTATTACTTCAATGTTTTTTCTTTGGAAATTGCATAGGAGGGATAAGATTGGAAAGTCGTCTATTATATTTTTGCTTTTCAAATCATGGAAAACATTTTGGGGCTTATAAAAATAGAAACTATGACACATAATGGGATAAAGGGAGTGCATTTTTTCCCGATGAGTGGCATTGTATATATTTGAGAGACAAAAATGTGATAAAGATGTCTATTACAAGACTATGCTTCTTGGATAGATCTGCAACTTTCAAACATCTTATATAATGTGATAGTTGCCTTTCACTTCTATGTTCATATTGCTGATTGAACAAATCGAACTTTTTATTATACGACCAAGGAAATTGAGGTTCAAAATGTTATTCTTTCATCTTTTTATTAAATCCTTTGGTTGACTTGATTAACAGGAGTCTATTCATTCAATATTGCATATTGATTCTTCTCTTCTTAGACCAATTGATCTTGATTTTCTTGCAATCTGAAAATAACTACTATACGTTTGCTGGCATGTGCATATTTTTTGTTTAATGAATAGAAGAGAAGTATTTCATTGTTTTGAAGAAGTGATTGCATAATTAATCATAGGGATTTGTCTTTTGCTCACTTTGCCTGACTAATTTTGTTTTACAAAACAGCTCAATTTTGCATTGTTATGATACCTTCTGGCTTATTTTTGACGAATGCATCAATTTGAAATGCACACTGATGTCTCCAGTGCACAATAACTTAAGCCCATTAATTCATGGGGTACCATGTGTTTGTTGCCACAATTAGCATTTGATCCACCCTTAATGAAACAGGAAAGGAACTTGAAAAATTGTTTCGCAGATTTAAACTTAGCTTGATTTCTTCATAGGTACTGGAAAACCAATGACAGCACCAAGAGTTTCTAGAGTATCAAATGCATGAAGACATTCTCTCCCAGTCCCTTTCTTTATCCAGCTCAATACAGAATATGAAAAAGTTATTGGGCTAGCCCAGACTCGGGATGTTACAAAGGATTTGTTTTGGCTGCCTGTAATCACTTGATTTTGGCTTTTTAAGCTAGAAGTTATTTGACAATTCTTGTTTGCTCGTGACTTCTGCTTTCAGCTTATTTTAATATGAAAAAGCTTATTTTGAGAAGCATCGCTGGATGTACATTTGCAAAACATTTTTTGTTTTCCAGAAAAAAGTAAGATACAAAGTATGATGTCATTTTTTAGAACAGCATTTTCAGGAGCCAGTTTCTCAACACATCTTGGCATGTTCTCCGCTTGACCTATATACCATGATGCAATATTACCAGGAAAAGTTCCACTTCTGATGGTATTATTCAATTTCTGACCTGTTGTTTCAGCTCGGCTGAGATTCAAGAAGGCTTAAAGGCACTGCACGATGTGTTGGAACTCGATTTACCACAGATGCAGAAGGAGAAGCCACAGGGAGTCTCTCACACAGCAGCTAAAGTATGTGATCGTTGTGGGCGCCGCTCAAATGGCTCTTCATAAAAATGTGACCACACACAAAAGTTTCACCTCGATTATGCCAAAAACTTGGTTTGGTTGAAACAGGCCTCTATTTAGTTGGAGCAGTGATATACATCTGTTCCAGAGGATATGCCCTTGATTTTTGTTTTCCATATTGAAGAAGTCTTTTGTTTCTTTCCTTTTCTTTTGTGAGGATAAAGTCCTGATTGAGTTACAAGACCAACTCTTTGTTTATTGGAACAAGCATCACCATTAGCATATGAATGGAATGGGAATTTCATTTTAGAGGACATATTCTTGGTTTCATTTTTGTTTTCACTTGATTTAAGCTTGGCATATATGCAATTGGAAATAAAATGGAAAAATATTTGGGGAAGTGGAAAATTTGTATACATCTGGATTCTTGCACACAATAGCGTGAATCCTGTTTACTGACCCTTGTGAAATATATATATATATATATATATATATATATATGGGATAATTTCACATACCTTCCCTGAGGTTTGCAATAATTACATTTATCTCTTCTCAGATTTTAAAAATTATATTTACACTCCCTGTGTTTATATGTTTCATAACAAAACAAGTCCATTTTGATAATGTAACTCAAAAACACTAACCAAACACCTCAAAATATGCTTAATTGTTTTTAAATTGGTCATTTTTTTCGTATTAATATATTTGCTTGTAAAATTTTAATAGATAAAGTAAATTTATTTAGATTAGTCAGACAACTAAGTTTTTGAAGAAGTAATATTTGATGAAAATTAAAAATTGATGTAAAAATATAAATACTTTTGACATTTTTATGACTAATTAATTAATTTTTAATATTTATTTATCTTTTTTAAAAACAATTAAGCATATTTCGAGATGTTTAGTTTGTGTTTTTGGATTACATTATCAAAATGGACTTGTTTTGTTATAAAAAATATATACACAGGGGGTGTAAGTGTAATTTCAAAACCAAAGGGGAGGTACGTGTAATTATGACAAACTTCAAGGGAGGTATGTGAAATTATCCCTATATATATATAGTAGATAATCTTGCAGCTTTGTGTCTTCCTCTAGTCTGAGACAAATTGTCAGCTTTTTTTCAAGTACTAAACTGATATAAATGTTGCTATCCTCGATATTGATAGCTTTTTTGGCTCTTGTTCATTGTCATCTGCTGATTCAACTAGGGAACCAGTGGAAATACTTTGCATGTAGGCTAATTAATTGATGGACCCAAATCAAATAGATGAAGAAAAACATACAAGAATTTTGACAAGAAAACACAAAGGAAAAATGGAGGAAATTTTCTTCTTAAAAAAACGCACGAGAGAATCTGCAAAAATAAAACAAACGGCGCAAAGGAGTGTACTGCAATCCACCGAAAAAACAAAACCTAAGTAGTACTAACCAAGCATGGGAAATAATCACATGAACACACCCCACATAGACCCAACTACTATAACCTATTAAATAACGACACATGGCACTAACTATATAAAATAACCAAAATATATATATTGATTGGTTTATCTTCCTACATAGCCTTCCTTAAATCAATCTCTTCAAATGTGGATATGCCCAACATCTTCTTCAATCTGAAGAATGTGTCCGTCTTTAAAGCCTTTGTAAATATATCTGCCACTGTTCCTCACTTCTACAATAGTCAATCTCAATCTCTTTGTCACGAACCAACTCACGTATGAAGTGATACTTAATGTCAATGTGCTTACTACGCCCATGAAGAACTGGATTTTTAGACAACTCAATTGTTGACTTACTATCACAATAAATCTTCGTCGAATCATCTTGCTTGTTTTGTAGAATACCAAGCATCCTCCTCAACCACAATGCTTGAGTAGCACTGTTAGCTACAGCAATATATTCTGCCTCTGCAGTAGATAAAGCTATCACCTGTTGCTTCTTAAAACTCCAAGAAAAGATCTCTGAGCCAGTAAAAAATGCATAGCCTGAAATGCTCTTTTTTTTCAACTGTATCACTAGCCCAATCACTGTCTGTATATCCAAAAAGTTTAACAGGATTACTACACGAATAAAAAATAGACATCTCCCTGAGTACCTCAAAATCCTCTTTGCAGCCTGCAAGTGTGACTAACGTGAATTCTCCATAAACCTGCTAATCAAACCAATACAAAAATTGATATCTAGCCTCATAGAAGTCAAATATTTCAAGTTTCCTACCAAACTCTTGAAATAGGTAGGATCTACATATCCACCTAGTGCTCTCTTTGATCAACTTTAATTTTTCTTCAATAGGTGTCAAAATTGGCTTAGTCCCATCCATCTTGAATTTTTTCAAAATATCATCCTACGTATTTTTTTTGAGAAATAAAAATACTACGGTCAGATTGAAAAACCTCAATGCCTAAGGAAATAAGACATCATACCCATGTCATGTCATCTCAATCTGCTTGATCATGGTCTCCCTGAATTCAACAATTATCTCAAGATTATTACCTGTAAAAATCAAATCATCTATATATAGGCATACAATCAATACATTACCACGAGTAGAAAATTTAATATACAAAGTATGCTCATATGGACACCTCAAAAATTCACGAGAAATAAAGTAAGAATCAATTCTCGTATACTAGGCTCTTGGGGCATTGTTTCAAACCATACAAAGCCCTCTTCAACTTATACACTTTATCTTCTTGGCCTCTTCTGATATACTCTGTAAGCTGTTCAACATAAACCTCCTCTTCAAGTACTCCATTCAAAAAAGCAGACTTAACATCCATTTGATGAATTTTCTATTTATTTTGGGTACAGCAAGAGAAATTATCAAACAAATACTGTCAAGTCTAGCAACAGGTACAAATATCTCAAAATAATCAATTCCTGACTTCTGCTTGTATCCCTTAGCAACTAACTTTGCTTTGAATCTCTCCACTTCTCCATTAGGCTTGTACTTCTTTTTGAAGACCCACTTTATTCCAATGGCCTTCTTATCAGCAGGAAGAGTAGTAAGCTCCTATGTATTATTTTTCTCAATGGCATGAATTTCTTCATTCATTACTTTCACCCAACAATCATCTTAGGCAGCCTCTTCATAAACAACAGGGTCACAATCTGCAAATAAAGCAAACTTAACAATTTCCTCATCAGAAGCAACATTATCAGGATTAGCAACATAGTCATACAAACGAGCAAGCAACTGTTTGTGGCAGGTGTGGACGACCTATTAACTCAATTTGTGAGCCCTGAGTAACAGGCACTTGTTGAAAATTAATATCTTCATCCTCCCTTGTCAAAATTTAAAATCAAATCTGTATCTTTGGGATCCTCCTTACTCTAGTCCCAAACACCTCTCTCATTAAAAGTCACATCCCTACTTATAATTATTTTTTTTGAAATAGGATTAAATAATTTATAAGCTTGGGACACTTCACTGTAACCAATAAATATACATTTTTCTCCTTTATCATCAAGTTTCTTTTTCAACTGATTAGGAACATGTGAATAAGCAATACATCCAAATATTTTGAAATAACCAACAAATGGCCTCTTACCACTCCAAGCTTCTTCAAGGGTACTATCAGTTAGACTTCTCGTGAGGCACTTATTTAACAGATAAATGGCACAAGCAACTGCCTCTGCCCAAAAGGACTTTGGCATATTTTTCAACTTCAACATACATCTCACCATATCTATAATTGTTCTATTTTTTCTTTCCGTCACCCCATTTTGTTGTGGAGTGTACCTAACTGTCAACTGATGGTGAATACCATTTTTTTCAAGAAATCATCACAAGCAATATATTCTTGACCCTGATCTATTCTCAAAATTTTTATTTGAAAGCCACTTTGCTTCTCAACAAAAATTTTAAATTTTTTAAAAATGTCATAGGAATCATATTTTTCCTTCAAAATATAAACCCAAGCTTTCCTACTATAATTATCAATAAAGAAAATAAAATACCTGCAACCACCATTAGAGGGAACCTCCACAGTACACGGGTCTGAATAGATGATCCCTAACGGTCTTCTTACTCTCCATGATTTACCTGTCTAAAAAACTTTTTCTGTGCTTCTTACCCAAAACACACATATCACAAACTCTATCAGGACAACTAATATCAGGTAACCCACGAACTATCCTTTTGCTAGCCAAAAATCTCAAACTTGTCAAAATTTAAATGACCAAATTGCATATGCCACAACCAATTATCACCATCAATAACAGTATTCAAACAAAAAAAATCTCCACTATTCAAATTCAATTGAAATAAATAGTTTGGAGTCATTGTCACCTTAGCAATCATACCAACTCTTTCATAAAAAATCGTACAAATACCTTGTTTAATACGAATGTCATAATTCTTATATGATAATTGCCCCATACTCAACAAATTACGATTCAACCTAGACACATAAAACATATTAGGAATAAAATTGGTAGATCCATTTTTCAGGCTAATGGGAATTTTTCCTTTATCAAACACTGGTAGTACAGTGTTATTCTAAAATTTTACTTCACTTTTGACACATTCATCAAGCTCAGAAAATAATTCTTTCTTCCTACACATATGATTTCTACATCTAGTATCCAAAAATCATTTATTTTTATCAACAACTCTTCATTATTGCAAGCCAATAATACAGTCTCCGAATTTTGATTATTATTCTGAGCTTGATTTTCAACAGCATAAGCCAGAAAATTACTGTTAGATCTATATTCAAATCTTCTAGTGCCCAAATTTTCTATAATTATAACACTAAATCCTCTGGCCATCATTATTTTGGTTAAAATTATATCTATTATCATAATTATAACAATTCACCTTTACTTCTACCAGGGCCATCTCTAAAATTAAAATTATTACCTCTACCACCACGTTGAGAATTCCATCTGCCTCTACCTCTATTTTTAGCCTTGGCCTCTACCTCTGTTGTTGTAGCCACGACCACTATTGCCATTGTCTTGATTTCTCTGTTGAAAATTTCCTTGCTCTTGGGGTTCATCCTTTGCCTTCAAATTTAACTAGTGTCTATAGGACCTTCTCTACAGTATCCGAGGTGTGCTCCTATCTTCCCATTAATTCTCTATTCATATAGAATTAATAAGCCTTGCCATTCTTCAATTTTTAATTCTGACAAATTCTTGGTTTCTTGAATTACTGTCACCACGTGATCAAACTTCATGGGTAAAGTGTTAAGAACTTTCTCAACAAATACCCCATTAGAAAGTTGATGATTATTAACAACCATCTCGTTCTTGATCTCTGACAGACGAGAAAAATAGTGATTCAATTGATTCAGACTTTTTCATTGTTGCAAATTCAAACTTCATTTTTAGCATCATCAAATTACTTTGTTGAACCCGATCTACGCCTTTAAATGTTTTCTCCAAAATATTCCAAACCTCTTTTGCCGTATCTGCAGTAGCAATTTTTTCAAAACTTGATATATTAATTCCCTGATGAATTTGTGACAGTGCCATGTTATCTCTCTTTGTCTCTTGTGCATCAGCATCTTCACCAATCCCTTCTTTACGTATTGATTTAACCCATATGCCTTTAGATGAGTTAACATCTGTTTCCTTCAAAAATTATACTCTTCTCTATTCTTCAATTTTGAAACTTGAACAAGTAATATTTGTTGGTGCCATGGCTCTGATACCACTCTGATGGATCCAAATCAAATAAATGCAAGAAAATCCACAAGAATTTTGACAAGAAAACACAAAGAAAAAATGGAGGAAATTTTCTTCTTAAAAAAACGCACTGAGAGAATCTGCAAAAATAAAACAAATGGCGCAAAGGAGAGTACTGCAATCCACCGAAAAAACAAAACCTAAGTAGTACTAACCTAGCATGGGAAATAATCACATGCACACACCCCACATAGACCCAACTACTATAACCTATTAAATAACAACACATGGCACTAACTATATAAAATAACGAAAATATATATATTGCTTGGTTTATCTTCCTACATTAACAATGATTAGCTGGTGATAATAATGCATGGATTTTGGGAGAATGCTTAGCGAAAGAATTGTGAGTTGGGTTTATTCTATATCGGGATTGGAAGTTTGTTCAGCTTCTATAGATTATGCTCTTTCAGTTGTCTCATCTCTCACATGACATTATGCTTACCACAAACAGAGACAAACACATTTCCAACAATTTGCAAAGAATCAACTATTCCTGATCAGAGGAGAGTAAAACCTAGATTTTGTTTTCTTATTTGGCTATGCCAAGAAAAGAAACTAATTTGGATGCTGGTAATTAGGGAGCGAATTTTGAAATTGTGCTGAATTCTTTTGGTGTTGGAGTCCGTTTTATGTTCTAAATTCGCCATTCGTTCGCTATTTACATTCATCTTCACCATGAATCGAATCTTTTTTCCTCTTGTAAGGCAGGATTTGGTATTGTAGGTAGAATAAAGTAGCATGTTATCCTGCAGGATCTAATATATGCAAGAACCAGTGTGATCAAGTTTGCGGTGGCCAAAGGTTGAGCACTCCCTCAGTTCCAATTGATGTCTTTATTTATTTTTGTAGTTTGCTTGGTGAACGATGTTCTTTTGGATGAATAATATGTATTCTTCTTCTATATAATTTGAAAACAATATACTTTTTATGAATACTACTATTTATCATTATTTACTCGTCCAATGCATACATTTAAATAATACAACATCCTTTCTAACTTTTCTAGCACTGTCATTATGCACTACATTACGGTCAAAGTTTTTGGCATTTCCCTAGAATAATATAGATAGCGAATGGGTAGTGGCGTCGTGAACAATTATGAGTAGTATTACTACACATATGGGGATACAAAACATGCAAAATTCAACACCTAAAAATCTTTGAAATCTTTACATTGTTCTCTAAAAAGGACAAGTAATTTTAAATACTTTACATCTTCATCGTTGACGGTGAGGCTTGAATTAACTCACTACGTACACAAATTGAGTTAAAATATCACCACATGAATTAACCCAAGACATACACAAATGGAGTTGAATAGCACCATACAATTAAAGAAAGGATTAAGAATATAGAATCCATTACAGCGAATTTCACCCTTGTCCAAGGATACATAAACAAATGGAATTTTCAATGATTGGTAATTCCCTGAAAAGAAAAAAAAGGACTTTCATACATTTACACCATCAGATATAGCTTAAGCAGCGGTAGCAAGATGGGAAAAAGCGTAATAAAATATTCATTCCAACCTTGCCCCTATGTCCTAGAAAAAACAAACAAAGGATAATACCTAAACATACTAGAAGATGTGGGAAAAAGGCAACTCAAATATAGCAATATGCCAGCATGTTTCTTGGACAGTTAATGTACACGTTTGTCAAATGAAGTTCAATAAAATTATAGGAAAAATAACACATTGATCAAACCAAATAGATACTACCCAAAATTGCAAAACCCGCTGCAACACCACCCTCATTTGATGGAGAGACCTTTATGCACAAAAGGTGACCACAGTTTTCATTAATAATGGCCTTAGATTTATTCCAGAAATTGAAGTCGAAAAAACCTGATCAATAAGAATCTAGACAACGAGCAAATTATAGATATGAGATGATTAGTGCACAGAAATTACCTTATCTAAGCGCCATAAACCCCAAGTTCTGAAATGGTTAGATCTTTATGTGAAACACCATCTCGCATCAGAATGGCCAGATAAATAGCTAGAAAAATTCTTTGCACAAGGATGTGGGTTGCAACTTCTTCATTCCCTCCCTGCTGCAGCCTTGGCAGGGTCTCCTTCACATCCTCACCATACCAAACACTTAACGACTCATATCACAACACTAGAGCTAAGGGTAGCAATAATAGCTATAAATGAGACCTCCCCCTTCCCTTTGTGGCTTCATCACATATAATCCACGTCTCTCAATTGCACCCTTGATAGTTTGCAAATCATTGAGACTCCACAACCAGGCAAAGCATTTCCTTAGTTTGTCAATGTCATCTTTGTTCTCAAAAAACCTATTTAGAACCTAGAAATATTTTGACCTCAACTGGGGCAAAAGAATTGGCCGTCCATGTAACAGTGTGAAGAATAATATTGTATTCTATATAGACTCCACCTGTTGAATAATATAGCTCATCATATTCCATACCATTCCATGTTGCCAGTGAGGTTATGCAGTGCATTTTCAAATTCAGTTGAGATGCAATGTTGTTTCTCAATCCAATTTAAGGTTACATATCAGCTAAACATTAAAATGCCTCTTCTTGTCACGAGAATGACTTGTGATTTCAAAAAAAAAAGGTGATACTACAAGTTTACATTCACCTCTACTGAAAGAATGTGGGAAGCAAGGAAAGATTTGCCAAAATAACTACTGTATCTCTGTTTTGTCTTGTTTGAAGTATTTTTTCAGCAAATTGCTCTCAAGGAACAATAAACCAAATTACTGACCACAGCATAGCGCAACATGACTTGTGTGAGAAAGTTTTAGTCTTACCTTTCAAACATGCGTGGTTTTGCAAGATCTTGTTGAATCTTATTTGTTCCAACCAAATGATAGGAAATAGAAGGTCACTTGATTACAGAAGATTGCTCCATCAGTAGCCTAGCTCTCCATTCTTATCATAGAATGTATTACAAAGAAATCAATGGAATGAACAAGCTAGACACAATGGTTATGAACTGCTACTTCAAGTCCATAATGTAAATTGTTTAAAAAGCTTGAAACCGAAAACAGTCAAGTGTACTTCAGCCACTAGCCTTATAAAATCCAAAACCATTCAACATTCAATTACTTTTTGTATCTAGAACATGGATTCTTTTTAGTTGTTTCTGCCTATGAGAAAGGGTTATATAAGGTGAGAAAGCTGCCAATGCATGCAGCGCCCACTATAAGCAACCAACCCCTCTTTTGATGCTAAAACATTATAACTAGTCTTGCTATAAGACACAGTTCTTGAAATATAATAACTAGCCTCATGAATTATTTCAACATGTGTGTCATAAATCTCGCATGCGAAGGCGACAGCCGGATCTAACTCAGTTACCAAGTCGAGATGTCGCCAGGTTTTCCAGTTGCAATATTTAGAGAAATAGGCCATCCCCTCACTGATTTCCCAAAAAGACTACAACTCTTACAAACAGCACCTAACCCAACTTGATCAGTCAACCATAACTTGCTCTTGATAACTCTCAAGATGTACTTGGGAAGATCCACCCAGGGTCCAAATTCAGTCTTCTGCTTTACGCTAGGGTCAACAATAATTCTCCTCCTTCTATATCTCAAAGTCCTCTCAATGATTTTGCCCCCTCCCATTTTTAGAAAAGGGTTCAGCTCTTTAGAG
Organism: Mitragyna speciosa; assembly: GCA_024721245.1. Taxonomy (NCBI): domain Eukaryota; kingdom Viridiplantae; phylum Streptophyta; class Magnoliopsida; order Gentianales; family Rubiaceae; genus Mitragyna; species Mitragyna speciosa. Next base: position 26,389 of record JAMWEH010000614.1, on the reverse strand, counting down.
CAATACTACAAAATGAATTCAGCACGAATGTGACTGATTCATAGAAAGCAGCCCAAAAAAGTAAATGAACAATGATAAACATATTCACAAACACGTGAAATAAAAAATTGCACACACATTTCTTAGTTGAGTGATTCCTCAAATGGGGGTGATTTCAAAATTCATTCTCACATGGGAGTTGTTTTTTATCTGGATTTTGAAGGGGGGGGGGGGAGTTCGCACATTCGGCGAATGCGCTTTTAGTTTGTGCGCATTCACCGAATGCGCATCTACACTTTTTTTTAACAAAAAAGCACACCCGCGCAATGCGTGAGCATGCTTTGTCCCAGCAGGCCCCGCGCATTGCACGAGGGCTGCTTTGACCAAATAAATACGCATTGGCTAAATGTGCACTTAACGAAGCAGGCCTCCGTGCAATGCGCGGATACCTGCCTTTTAAATGCGCATTCAGCCAATGCGCATCTTTAATCTTTTTTTCTTTCAAATAGCCATGCGTGGGCGTTTTTTTTTTTTTTTTTGGTCCCTAGCAAGGCCCGCGCGTGGCGCGAGGGCTAGTGGGACCAAACATAGATGCGCATTCGCAAAATGCGCATTTACTGAGCCTCCACGCAATGTGCGGACGGCTGACTTAAATGCGCATTCTTCGAATGCGCAATATTTCTTCTTTGTTCACAATTTTGGTGATTTAAGTATAAATCACCATAAATTTAAAACCTTAACCATTTTTTAATTTAAATATAAATTTAGCTTCTCAATTTTGCTATTTACTAAATTTTTATTTAGTTGCTTAATTGTTATTTAATTGCTTCATTTGTCTTTTTTATTTTTTATTTGATTAGTTTTTTAATATAAGAATTTAATATAACTAGAATACAGGGTGACGATAAGGTATGGGGTTGGTAATATGTTACCAAATTTTTCTTTTTTACTTAGTTTTTAATTTTTTGTTGAGTTTTTAAATAATAAAATGTTATGCTTTTATGATGTATTAGGGGGTATGGATTAGGGTTTAGGACTTAGGTTATATTATCGTAAATTATATTAGATATATTAAATATGATATATTTTTGAAAAATATATAGGTAAATTGTTATGGACTGGGTTAGGTACCCGGCCTATCCGAACTGGTTTTGCGGGTAACCAGAAGGCTAGGTATCCGTTATATGTGGACCGATTTATGGTTCGAAATTTTACCGAACTGCAAAAATCGGTTCAATTCATATTTTTTGTCCATGGATCAAGTACCCTTGTCATGCAAACCCTGTAGACACCAAATTTTGACACACCATTTATTTTGAAAGATTGGGAGGCAAGTTTATATTTTTTGGATCAAATTTTAATTTTTTAATAATTATGGGGGTAAAATAATAATTTTTATCTGTAAATATTTTTCTATTAGTTTCGAGGGTTTTTAAATTCATATTTTTACTTTCATACGAATTTGTTAATTCTTTTATAATTTTTCCGGATTTAATTGATATTCTTTTTATATTTTTACCAGCACAATGACAAAATGGTAATTTCACCTTGCAAACACCGTTTTAGCTTATTTTAGGTCCCAAATTTATTTTTATAATTGTTTAATGCATGTTTCTAAATTTTTTTTTATTTTTTCGAGAACGATTGCTATTTCTTTCTATAAATATTACATTCAATGGGCAAAATCGTCATTTTACAATTTAAATTCATTTTTTTCCAATTTTGAGTCATAAATGCATTTCCTAGGGTTTTAAGCTAATTTTTAAATTTTTTATAATTTTTTTAGGTCAATAGCTATTTTTCTATGAATTTTTATTGTCTAGTAGCAAAATCGTTATTTTACAGTATAAATTCATTTTTTGTCAATTAGGATTAGGGTTTAGGACTTAGGTTATATTATCATAAATTGTATTAGATATATTAAATATGATAAAAATTACTTATCAAAAAAATACAATAAAAATTAATATATATGAGAAATAATAATAGTTAAAAAATGCATTTGCTGAATATAATTTATGTGGATTTAGTTTAAGTTTTTTTTAACATAACCCTTTTTTTTTCCGAAACCCCAGGCAATTTTTCCAAAGCCCTAGCCATTTTCTTTGTAGTCGTATGTGTGTTTCCCCAAAACCCTAGCCCTTTTTTTTAATTTAACTTTTTTTCTTTTTATTTTTTGTTCACATGTTAACGTTCAAGGTTTAGTTTTTTATTTTTTTATTGTGAGTTTTTAGATATTAAAATGTTACATTTTTATGATGTACTAGGGGGTATGGATTAGGATTTAGGATTTAGGTTATATTATTGTAAATTATATTCGATATATTGAATATAACAAAAATTAATATATATGAGAAACACTGATATTAAAAATTAGATAAATTATATATGTTCAAAAAAGTTTGAGTTAATACAAATAATAAACTACTAATGTTCTCCCAATATGCGATAGTTGAGGGTCATTTGGTAAATATGCAAAATTTGAGGGCCTAAACTGTAAATTTAAATAATTTAGGGATCTTTTTGTAAATATGTCAAATTTAATGGTTTGGGGAAAAAATATAAATATACAAAATATTAGGTGCCAATTTTTAGTATGTGTGTAAAATGCAAATATATTGGAGTTTAAGGGCAAAAATATAAATTTACAAAATTTTAAGTGCCATGTTATACATATACACAAGTTTAGGTGCCACAATTTAAATATGCAAAAGTTGTATGTCTAAAAGTTGATATTCAAATTTTGAGGGGTTCAATTGTAATTTTTTAAAAGTTAATGGGCTATTGTGTAAATATTCAACATTTGAGGGGCTAAATTGTAAAATTTTAAAATTTTAGTGGTCATTTTTTAAATATGTAAAATTTTAGGCGCCAAAATGTAAATTTTCAAAATTTGAGGGTCATTATATAATTTTATAAAATTTGAAGGGCCAAAATATAAATATGCGATAGTTGAGGGTCATTTGGTAAATATGCAAAATTTGAGGGCCTAAACTGTAAATTTAAATAATTTAGAGATCTTTTTGTAAATATGTCAAATTTAATGGTTTGGGGAAAAAATATAAATATACAAAATATTAGGTGCCAATTTTTAGTATGTGTGTAAAATGCAAATATATTGGAGTTTAAGGGAAAAAATATAGATTTACAAAATTTTAAGTGCCATGTTATACATATACACAAGTTTAGGTGCCACAATTTAAATATGCAAAAGTCGTACGTCTAAAAGTTAATATTCAAATTTTGAGGGATTCAATTGTAATTTTTTAAAAGTTAATGGGCCATTGTGTAAATATTCAACATTTGAGGGGCTAAATTGTAAAATTTTAAAATTTCAGTGGTTATTTTTTAAATATGTAAAATTTTAGGCACCAAAATGTAAATTTTCAAAATTTGAGGGTCATTATATTATTTTATAAAATTCGAAGGGCCAAAATATAAATATGCGATAGTTGAGGGTCATTTGGTAAATATGTAAAATTTGAGGGCCTAAACTGTAAATTTAAATAATTTAGGGATCTTTTTGTAAATATGTCAAATTTAATAGTGCAAATTTAAATTTGCACAATTTCCAATGGTTATTTTGCTAATTATTCATAATGTGAGGGTCAAAATGTAAATTTGTAAAAGTTGAGGGGTCATGCTGTAAATATGTACTAGAAAATTGCCAAAATTAACTTTTATAGTAGCATACAATATTTTGATCAGGTTCTTTTCTCTAGTTTTATGCCACAATTTTTAAACAAAGTAAAAGCGCCATTAATTCATAAAACTAAAACCAAAATTATACAATGCTAAACTAACAACATAAAACTAAAAACAAAATTATATAATGCTAAACTAACAATGTAAAACTAAACTAAAATTATATAATGCCAAACTAACAACATAAAACTAAAACCAAAATTATATAATACTAAATCAATAACATAAAACTAAAAACAAAATTATATAACGTAAAACTAACAACATAAAACTAAACCAAAATTATAAATACTAAACTAACAACATAAAATTAAAAACAAAATTATATAATGCTAAACTAATAACATAAAACTAAAAACAACAACATAACAACAATAAACACCTGTATAAAAATAAAACTGAATTATAGTGAAAAATAAAAAAAAAGTAAGATAGAATTAGAAAACTAAAAGATAGAATTAAAAAACTAACCTGAGGAGAAGAATATGAGGAAGATGAATTCGGGCAGAAGGTTGGAAATGAGGAAAGCAAAGTGAAACATCTGAAGAAGGAGAAGTTTTGAAACTGCAAAATGAAAGGGAGAGGAAGAAATGAACAAGTGAAAGGGAGAAAGAAGAAGTTAAATCAGAGGCAATAATTTTGAAAGTTGGTCAAAGGCTGGCAAGCTATTTAGGTGCAAAATTATGATTGAAACATCCAAAAATTTCTGCACGTCCGGTCACTTCTTTGCTGAAGGCTCGTCAGCGCATTTTGCGCGTTTGTAAAAAGTCAGATGTCCGCGCAATGCACGGACTCTACTTTTATGACAAATGCGTATTGGCCAAATGCGCATTTAAAAAAGCAGCTACCCGCGCAATGCACGGACAGCCTTAAATGTGCATTTAGCCAATGCGCATTTAGGCGTTTATTTAGCAGCTCTTGCGCAACGCGCAGGGCCTGCTAGGGATGAAAAAAAATTGCACCTTATTTTAAAAGAAAAAAGGTAAAGATGTTGGCTGGTAGGCCTCGCGCATTGCGCGGGGCCTGATGGAGACAAAAAAAAAATAGTACGCACAATGCTTTTTTTTGTTAAAAAAAAAAAAGTATAGATGCGCATTTGGTGAATGCACACAAACTAAAAGCACATTCACCCAATGCGCGAACCCCCCCTTTAGAAACCAGATAAAAAACAACTCCCATGTCAAAATGAATTTGTAAATCACCCCCATTTGAGGAATCACTCTTTCTTAGTTTAATGCACATTTGTTTTTTGTAAAACACCATATTGCTCCTACTCAAATAATCTTAATTTCTATCTATTTTCCCACGATTTCTCCAGAAAAAGAAGCTAACAACCTCAATCATTAGGACCCTTTGGACAAATCAATGCATGATGACTTCAAATAACCATACGAGAGAGGTGCTTCATATGCTTCCTAACTTAAGTTCCACAACTAGGGAAAACCCAACTCTAATTTGACCTTTCATGGACTTTAGACCTATTAAAGGCCCCCACCACCTCTGGTGCATTGACTCCAACATTGTTGTTGGCCATAACCAATTGGAGAATCCGCACTTCTGCATGAATCTCATTTATCTTAGCCCGCAACTCTCTTATCACCGTTATGTTACTTGTGACCTTTTCTTCAAGAGCTTGGGTTTCATCAGCTAATTTCTGCGAGGTGCCTTGTTACCACTCAAGAACGCATTAAGTGAGTAAGGTCAATCTTGGCTTAATTTACTCGCTGATCAAGCAGGATAGTTTCTTCATTATCACCTAAACATAAGAAACATAGATGTCTGATGGCCTCTCTAAGGCATTAATTTGTTTTCTTTGAGTGGCCATCATTTCCAGAATAGTAATAAATATGAATTTCAACCTGTTTTTATCTTTAAACTCAAAAGAATGAATTCAACCCTAGTTTCATTTTGAACTCAAAAGAATATACTGCATCACTGAATCAGCCCATTTTTAGTGTTTAATGCCTTTTCTTGCAATTATGTTCAAAGAGTGCCCAAGAGCTTTCTTGCAGACAAGCAAAATGTCAGAGGAAATATTCTGCAACTTTTGCCAAATTACTGCTATTTACTCACAAACTAGTTTACTGCATCATTGCATGCATCACACCAAATATCCCATCACTCTGATCCATGCAATGATTGTGACACAAGCAGTATTATAATAGATAGTAAGCAGAAGTATGCAACAACATGACAAAAACTGCAGGACATTTGTAAAATGAGATTCTCCCTCTTGGGATAGTCAGATTTGAAATGTGTTTTTATAAAAGAAGCTCTAGAACTTCCATAAATAGGTTGAGCTTTGTCAGAGAACTAAATAAACAACTTTAACCTTCTCCTCTTTCTCACACCTTAAAGCTTTAGTCTTAAGTATAAGCTCTGACTCCAATCTGGAAAGGTTGGGTAAACATACGAATACATATGGAAAATATGTATGATATACATTAGGGCATGTATTGGCCATAAATCTATTCACCTTGTGGGCTGAAATATTTGTTTCTTACATACAAAATCATTATGCAAAAGAGAAAGCAATCCATCAGTTCTTCTCAAAAGAAGAGATTCACATACAGTGAGGGGTAATTTGATAAATCCATAGATCCTTGGACAGGAAATTATGAAAAGGCTAACAAAATATTTACCTCGCCTTATTGTAAGCTCCAAATTATAGCAATTTGGAAGTCTTAGCAACTAACATTCTTGAAAATTTATGTTGACAAATTAGTGTTAAAATGGTACAAGGTTACATGATTAAAAAAAATATTTTCTACCACAAGCAGTTGACTAATTAGAACAAATTCTGTCACACCCCGCGCCTGAGTGTGACACGCCGAGTATTAGACTCACCCGATACGCAAGTCTCTAAAATGACAAAGCAATTCTAAAACATAAACAATCATAATTATTAAAATGCTCCAATTAATATAAAAAAATCCTCTAATAATAAAATTTTAACATCCACAAATTTATCAAACTTCCTTAGCTGAAATAAATTACACTAAACATAAAATAAACTACTGTCATTGGCTCAACAACTACACAATTTTTCAATAAAAATAAATAATCCTCTATTGCGAAGCTAAATACCCTGCTTGCCTAATCCGAACTAAAATCACCTACAAAATAAATAACATAAGTGAGGTGAGCAACCAACACGCTCAGTAAGTAATTCCACCCCTTTTTCACCAGTCTGGGCAGTTACATATATACATATATATAAATTATAATACATGCATTCATTCCATCACACACTATTCATAATCACAAGTAATAATTGTGATAGTAAGGACCTTTTGGTCATTGGCCATTTTGGGAGATTGTGTAATATTTAGAAAGTTAGAGGACTAATTAGCAAATTTCATGATTTTGATTTTTATCCCCAAATGACCTAGGTTTTCACCATTCTCAATTTTCTTCTCCTTGGCTTCTTTCTTTCACTCTCTAAAGACTTTCCATCCCTCCCACTTGAAGGGAACCTTGAAGGCCACCACTCTCCAAAGGAAGCAAGCAACAATTCCTTTGATTCTTTCAACCAAGGTATTTCTTTTCTCAAAGCTAATTTCTTTTCTTAGTTTTGCTATGTGATGTGGTGGTAGAGTGAGTAGTTAATGTTTCTTGGTTGGATACCATTGGATGATTTTATCCCTTAACTTGATGTTTGGTTGTGGTAGTGTAAATGCTTGTGAGTTATGATGGATGTGTGAGGTGGGTGAGTTAGAAATTTGAAGAATTGGGTATGAGATTTTGGTGGATCTTGTGTGATTTTGAGAATGATCCATGAATATATTGATTATGATGTTAAGATAGTATCTTCCTACTTTATTATGCTATTTTGAGGTTGTTTTGTTGTTTGGTTTGGGTGAGAAGATGATGAATAGTGTGGGGGGGTGATTTTGAGCAGTTGCAGGCCGTCTTACTGGGTTCATCCGCGGTGCCACCCGCGCCGCGGATGAGACCGCGGCTCGTAGCAGCAGCCTCTCTGGGCTCATCCGCGGTGCCACCCGTGCCGTGGATGAGACCGCGGATGAGGGGCCGCTTGCTCTGACCTGAGCCGCGACCTCAGCCGCGGCTGGAGTCACGGCTGGGTACTGTATCTGAGCCGCGGCTGACGCCGCGGGTCAGTACAGTTTTGTTTCTTTTCCTCTTTTTGCGTGTTAAGCTAGGTTTAAGCCTCTTTTATGGTTTCTTAATAGAATCAGTATGTGATACAAGTCTTCCTTGTGTGTTATAGGCGACGAAGGACTTTATCCCTACTCGGACTACCTAAATTAGTCTTGGAGTGAGGTAAGTAGTATTTGATTCTCTTTGCTTTGGAAATGCTTTTGATGATGATAAATGACTTAGATAGTACTTTCTCTATATAAATGGGCTTATGTTTGGTTACTTTGATTTTCTATGACACAAGATATGTGGTCTAATGAATTCTTTGAATGAACATATGAATGAGCTCTTGTATGTGAAATGGGTATATGACGGGACTAGTTCCCTAAATTGGTAATGGTAGTAAATCATTTTGAACCGTACTAACCGGGTTATAGTTAGTTTTGTACCGCACCAACCGGGTGGTAGTTGGTTTTGAACCGCGTTAACCGGGTTATAGTTAACAACTGGAATTCTAGGGTCATGTGTCCACTAACTGCTTGAGCTCTCTTTTCTTTGAATTGCCTTATGCAATGTTTGGAATGTGTATGGTTTTTGACTTGACCACATGTTGTGATGTTTATGGCTTTGATTTTGGTTTGAATTGTACTTATGTATAAATGACAAACTTAAGCCCCAAAGAGAACCTTTACTACTTACTGGGTGATTATATCACTCACCCCTTTTTGTTTAACCCCGCAGGTGATGAATTTGTTGAAGGTGATTGGACCGATTTTTGGGCCTCATAGTCATAGCTAGGATAGACTTGAATGAGGTTATTTTTGATAGCATTGATGTATAGCCATATTTTGTATGGATTAGGATTATACATACTTTCCCATCTATTTTTGTCATGGGGAAAGAGAAGTGTAATGAATGTTGTATATCTTTTGGTGATGAATGAAATGGACTCTTTTGGGCATTTTGATATTTTGGAGCCTTATGTTATGTTTAGACGATAATTGTTTTGATTTAGCCTTGTGTCCTAGCGTAGCCTAGGGCATGGCGGGTGCCACGTCTCGGGCACGGGGCGTGACAATAATAATATATAATACATAATAAAGTCGTGGCATATTAAACAAATCGTAGTTCATCACATACATGCTTGTTCATACATACATAGGCTCAAATTTTCAAAGTAGAAACCAGTTGTACTAAATATCTAGCCTAACTTTTCCCCAGTTAAGAGGATCATAAGCATGCCTGCATGGCCTGACTACTCACCGTCAGATAGGTATATCGAGAATTAACTCTTTCCGGTAAACAATGAATATTTAGAGCCAAAAAACATACATATCATACATTCACACATCACACTCATGCATGCATGTACATATAGGTAAACGAGGTGCCACAATATACGAATGATTTACGCACATATTACTTGTCCATTCTAGTTTTTGTATTATAAAAATATTCAAGGAAGGAATAATATACAAATATAAAAAATTTTTCAAAATATGAGAAAGGGTAGAAACCACTTACAGTGAAATCCAACACCAATAGCACTAACTCTGGTAATATTGATCCCAAAAGTATTCACCACCTATTTACCATAACAAGGATATAAAGTCCTATCTTAGTAATTGTATGCATAAAACACCAACACTTTTAGGCCTACTATAGGAATAATTCTAAAAAGAAAACCCGTAGAATATTACTATAACTTAATTATTTTATTTGACTAATTACTAAGAAAACTAAAATCAACTTAACCCATACTCGAATGATTGACTTAAGGAAAAATAGCTAAATAGACACTTAACTTAAGGAAACTAACTAAAACAATTCAACTTAAAATACTTACAGACTATTTTATTATTATATTTATTACTACTAATACATGTTCTATACAATGGGTCCCACTGCTGTGATCCCTCCCAGTATGACGCGTTATTAAACTGCACTGCCATGGCCTGACTTTACAAATCTAAAAGCTTGCACGGTTTTGTTGTTAAATGGCTAAACAAATTAGTGCTATGATTCAATGTAAAGGTTGCAGTAGCAAGATTTCAAAAGCTTCTGAAAACCCATTGATGCCATCCAGTCAAAACAGCCAATTCTCCAATCCAATTGCTCTCTATTCATGCATCCACGGTTTTCTAATGCTCCTGGACATCCGTTATTCTATTGTCCACCCTTATGCCGAGACTTTTTTTTTTTTTTTAGGCCTCCAAATAACTGAATTTGGTTCTTAATTTCAGCCACTAGGTCTTGAATAAAAGCAACATACTTTTGCCCCATGTTGGTCCGGGACTTCCAGGTCTCGAATTTCTGCCAAATTTTTTTTTTTTTAAACCCAAATCTACTCAGTAATACTTCAATAACAAACAATTAAAATCCTCAAAAGTGAAATATAAGTATCAATTCTTCAAAATTTATAAAAATTCCAATTTTCAATTTCTCTACAATCCCATCTTACTAACTTTAGATTCAGGCACATATAAAACTTGAATTACTCACCTTGTTCGTGGTAAGGATCGTGAGAATAGTGTTCGATCTCCGGATATACAAAATCTTGAGTCCTCTCTTGATCTTGACCTTGAAGAATGTAGATAGTCAATTTGGGGATACAAAACAAAAGTAAACGTCATTTTCTTTTGAAGAAAAGAATCGACTCCTTTTATTTATTACTTTATTTATTTTATTTTAGAACCCTCTATTTCTTGCAAAACTCCAAAGAAGGCCTAAAATATGTTTTCCATATTTTGCACTTGAGCCCATGACATTGGGCACGGGTATTTCAGATTCTGTTGCCAGGCTTTATGCAAACTCAACCACATTTGACACTGAGAAGATTGCATGATATTGATCTCTACAAAACCTTCACTTTAGGTGAAGAGGCAGGATAAGACAATAAAATTTGATATATCAGAAAAGGAGTCCGGTTCACGAATTAGAACCCTATAAAAAAAAAAAACAAATTTAAACTATCAGACTAAACCTGAAAACCTCTGTTGGTTACGAAGTGCCTCTCCGCTTATCAGACTACAAATTTGAAGCGTTTTTTTTTTTTTTTTCACACAATTTTTTAACCCCACAAGCACAGCTTAGCTGCCTGCCCTTTGCAACTGAGGTCCATTTCTTTGACTAGCAAGCTCACTCACATGCTACATTCTTTAGCGTCCATAGATTGCACGCCAGTTTAGATATTCTGCTGGAAGTTCTCAGATATTGAAAAGAGATTTTCCAGAAGTGAAATGCAAAAGTAAAAGGACAAAGCAAATGAAATTATAACATATTTATCAAATAAAGGAACAAAAAATCAGAGCATTTACCCATCAGGAGACGCAAATCGTGCAGCAAAAGCCTTGTCCTTGGCTAAACCTCATCTCCATAGAGAGACAGTCCAGCATTATATTCCTATAACACACAGAAACATGTGAAAATTTTGAAATTTGCTTCAGCTGCAATGCAAGTCCTTTCAAGATGTTCTAATATTTTGATGAAATCCATATTTCCTCCATTGCACCAATGAATTTAGTAAATGAATATAGAAAAAAAATTAAAAGAATGTATTTTAGGAAGAAATGTTCCAAACCTCAATCTCCATCATGATATCCTCAAACTGAGGTGGAACCCAGATGGCAAATCCATCATCATAGAACTGAAACCATAATTTGGCAACTGCTGAAACAAAAGAAATTGATGGTGATGATGATGGGGTTTCAGCAGCAGAAGATAAAGGAATTTGACAGCCCAGTGAAGTGGTGGTGAAGATAATAATACTTAATCCTTCTCGAGAAAAGAATGATGGGGTGTTTAAGAGGTGAAGTGGGGTTTCTTGAAACGGGATTTTGGAGGGTTGTGGGGATGGAGGCAGAAACGGAATGTGGACGTGACCATGAAAGAAGGTGGACGTGGGAATTCATGGTTGGCAAGAAATAGATAATGTGGGACAGCTTGGGAGATTTGTCAGCAGGAAATATCAATTTGAAGAGACTGTACACTCAAAAATAGAACGGTGGTAATGGTCATTTTGGCTGGATGGTGAGGGGTTTGTGGTAATTTCAAAAATCCATTGCTTGTTGATATTCAACTACCAATAGAATTCATACGACCAATGGCTCAATTTTAGGAGTTTCAATTATACATATAGCATGTCTGCATTTAAATCATTCAATCAGGAAGATAGGTATTTCAACACTGGAGATATGGAAAATGTCTTGATACTGTTTTGGAAGATTTTAGCGAGTACAATACTGATTTCAATTTTGCTTCATATTCACTAAAAGGAATGGTAACTGTGTTAGTCATCAAGTTTGCCTTAAAGCTTTGTAAAGAAGTTGATTGGCAGGGAAATTTCCCTCTTCTGCTTGCAAGTGTAGCCAACGTTGACATTGAAAGCAGTTGCTCCTCTTTGTAATTCCGTTACTATGCTATAAAATTTCTACTTTGCAAAAGAAAATTGTATATCGGCATTAACTATCATTGATTCAGAATTGTCGACAACTGCCAGTACCAAACTGATAGATAGCCGTCAGAAGTGTTATTAGTCCAAAAATGCCCCTATCCTTTTTCCCTGGTTCAGAAATTAGAACGTTATCTGATTCAAATCAGCCAAGAATCCAAGCCACTCAAAAATATGATCCCCAGAAATGTATCAGAAAATATCTGACCCAACAAAGGGAGAGGAGTTTCGTCTAATTTTTAGTGTCAAGATTCTTCACTGACATATCCCACCGGTTCTGATCTGTTGCTGTTTCAGTTTCGCCTCCCATGGAAACCATCCTCTCTCCTACCTCATTCTGTCCGCTCTTCAACCCCAAGATTTCATATCCTCAATCCAAACCTACTTCCCTCACACTAACTAAAAGTAGTAGTTCCATTTGCTCTTGCCTCAAGAAAGAGACAACTCAAGTATCAGTTAATAATAAGCAATCCTTTTCATCTACCATAAACTGGTTTTCTCATGTCCAGCATGGTCTTGCAGCTCTAGCAATTTCTCTAGCACTCAGTTACTGCCCAATACTTCCTACTCACTCTGCATTTGCATCTGAATTTGATGTCTTGAATGAAAGACCATCACAAGAATCATATGTGGTTGATGATGCTGGTGTGCTTAGCAGAGTAACAAAGTCTGACTTGAAAAGATTATTATCTGATCTTGAATCAAGAAAAGGGTACCACATTAATGTCATCACTGTCCGGAAACTCACTGTAATCCTCTTTGCTCTGCCTCACATGCTTATTTCCAGTATGCATTTCTGTATCTTTTCACCTTTTCAAAGACATATGAAGGATTTTGGTTAATTTGCCGTTTGTTCTCCTGAGTCCTTAACAATAATGAAACTGTCGTTTTCTTGGCTATGTTGAAAAGCTGTGTTGGGGTGGACTAATTTGCTGTCTTTCACCATGAGTTCCTCCTTGTTAGTCCTTTACAATATTGAATGATTTTACCAAGATACTAAGAATGGAAATCTTCCATTTCCTATGTTAAGTAGGGATTAGAGATAATTGCAATCTTGCTTCCTTATTTTTAAACTGGCCAAATCTAGTTTTATCTTGTTTTATGTTATATTTTGGACTTATCAAATATTAGTCCCTTATTTGTCCATGTTTCCCTGTATAATTCTTTAGGTTCGTTTGACTTCCACTGTGAAGTTATTTTGAGATAATTCAGTTTTAGTAACTAAGCGATTCAATTTATATAAGTTTGGCATGGGGAGCTGAAGTACCAAATGTATTGAAATTGAAAAAATTGTGCTCAACTGAAACTAGTCTAAAACATACTATTGAATTTGTATCATGTTCTTAAGCATGTATTAGATGCAAAAATTTGGGCGTTGTATAATGCAAGTTGAAATTCCAGGTTCTATAAATATCTGGTGTCAACATGGGAAATATTTCTGAATTGTTCACGTTCTTTGTTTATAGAGCAAAGCGGATGCTTTTGAGTATGCTGACCAAGTTTTAGAACGTTGGTACCCTACTCTTGAGGAAGGCAATAATAAGGGGATAGTTGTGCTTATCACCAGTCAAAAGGAAGGTGCAATTACTGGAGGCCCGGAATTTATCCAGGCTGTTGGTGATACAATTCTTGATGCCACTGTGTCAGAGAACCTTCCAGGTGAGGCCTCTTTGTTATTCTTGGTTTGGTTCACCGGTGTTCTCATTGCACTTACTATTGTTGGTTTAGCTTCCCTTCTTATTAGCTATTATCCGCAAAAAGCCAAAAATATTGAGGGAATCCTCAGATATACATGTCTACCTTTTATTGATTGTCTTATCTAATGTTGAGAACTTTGATTTGTTACAGTAGAGTAACTATAAGAATGAGAACATTTGGGGAAAACATCATATAGTACCACATAGTGTGTACTTAGACGGTATCCAGAATGATGTGTTACTATAAAATCATGATCCAATCTGGTACTAATTTATTAAGCATAATAAATATGTTTCTGTTAAATTGATTGTTAACAATAGAGAATCAATTAACATGCCAAAGCAAAGATCAGGCGTGGTAATCAAGTTATCAAGGTTCTTATGCATCAACACTTACATCGATGTTTTTATTATGAGACTTGCAACATTCATAGCAAATCTTGATTGGAAAATGATAATATTATGTGTCAAATCCAGAAAACAGGAGGTCATTCCACCTAAAGATCAAAATAATGCCCGTCAAATTGTTTTTATTTCTATCTTTCCTCTAGTTTTTAGCTGGAAGCAGAAATTGTATCATCCACATCGCTTTAATCTCAATGAAAAGACATATGTATCATAAAATGATCTGTGGAAGTCCTAATTATTGCACTGAAAAGAAGCCCTGAATCTTTAAGAAATGAATTAACTTGCACTTGAGAATTTTGAGGGAAACTTTCAGATACTAGGGTCAAACTTTTGGGAATTTGAGGTAAGACTAATATTGGCATAAGCAATCTATATTTTTCTTTTCCATTTTTGATCATTTGAATCGGAGAAAAAAAAAATGAAGCCACTGAATTCTGTGCCTTTTTTTTTTTTTTTGGGTTGTGTTGTGTGAATTTAGTTAATAGCTGCAGATGAAGGAAAAAGTAGTTGGTCGATTTGGATTAAATGGTACGAACATGAGCAAAAAAGGGACATAGCTTCATCTGTGATTTTGCTGTATTTGGATTAAATTTACTGCATAGGTATGTCTTCCTGGGCAGATTGTTGGTGAATGATGGTTGCATATGCTGCTGCTATTCAATGAATTAAATTATGTACACAATGAAGAATTAGAAACTCTCATTATCTAAATCATGCTCGTTTCTGGCCGACTATAATTATGTCTTTTCCTTTCTGTAGTGTTAGCAACGGAAGAGAAATACAATGAAGCAGTGTACAGCAGTGCCAAACGTCTAGTTGCTGCAATTGATGGCCTTCCTGATCCTGGTGGTCCGAAGTTCAAAGACAACAAAAGAGAATCCAACTTCAAATCCAGGGAGGAGACTGAGGAGAAAAGAGGGCAATTCACACTTGTTGTTGGAGGTTTATTAGTGATTGCATTCGTTGTTCCCATGGCTCAATATTATGCTTATGTCTCCAAGAAATGAACCGATTTCGATTTCTAGATTTAACTGGATTCTTATTTAGCTCATAATTGAACAAAGAGGCATAAAATATTGTACAAAATGGTCATTGAATAGTGACTAATGAGATCTTTGAAGAGTGAATACAAACTGAATCTTTCTTCCACCATTTCTTTATTTTCCTATTTTCTTGTTTTTCTCTGCTAAGTGAATTTTGCACGGTATCAATTCCCGTTCAGCACAATGGTTGCTACACTTCCCAATTCAGAAAGATTGTCAAATTTGATTTCTGTGGGGGCAGCATTTTTTGATATTCTGAAACTTATAAGATCCTACATTGCAATCCTTGGTTGAAATTTCAGTACCATTCAAATCTTTGTCTCAAAAACTGAATAGACCATGATTAAAGAAACCGTTTGACCTAAAAGAAGTCAATAGCAACAATCTTTATAGTAAAGAGTAAGTAACTTACTAATTTCATAATTTTTATGTGTGTTGTTCATGAAACGGCAGCTTAGTCCAAAAAAAAAAAAATGACGAATTTCTTTTACTTAACTTCCAGCTTCCCATCCATTGAGAAATGAATTTGTTTTATTTTAGATTCTTGAATAAATTTAGTCGTGAGCTTACATCAACAGGACTTGATGGTACACGAAAGCTTATCTTTTGTTTATCTGGTTCTCAAAAGTTGTGTTTAAGTAGGAAGGGCATCTGGTCAACAAAGGGTGGATCAGAATATTTTCCAGTGAGAATTTGAGAAGCCACAAAATGATTTGCAGCTTCAGTGTAATGAATTCCATCCCAGTTTACATATCGAGTACTATCATTGCATGCTTTGACTGTGACTGAAGTTCCATTCAAAACTTTGGTTTGGCCACAGGAAATCCGACTATCATAGTTCAGTGGTGGACCTCCATTTCCACAGCAAGCCATTATAGGTTGTTCGAATCCTGCAAGTATATGTAATCACAAAATTAGATTTCCTTCCACTGCAGAACTTTGTTCTTATGAGAACACTACATATTTATAGTTCTTGACACTAAGCTCTAGCATCCATAAATGGATTTTTTTCTTTTTTTTGGACCTTTTCCTCTCTTTTGGGCCTAAAGTATAAAGTACCTAAACACTGCGTTCCACTTTTTTTTTTTTTTTTTTTGAATAAGTCAACACAAGGTCGACAGAGGGATAGGGGAAGGGGCACTGCGTTCCACTTAAATTGTTGAAACCTACCACTGATGAGTTGACTGAAATTTGAAGTGAAAACAATAAGTTAAAACTTTTTAAGAATGTTATCTAGTCCAAAAATGAAGGAATATGCTGTGGTGTTGCCAAAAAAAAAATAATAATAATATTTATAATATAAAAGTGATAAATTTTCGTTGAAACTTGTTATTCTACGAAAAATTACATTTTTCTGAAAGTTAGGTAACAAATAGCGCTTCTAGCATTGTCCACAATTATTAATCACTAATAGGTTTGCTTTTGGTTTAATTGTCAAAATAAGAGGGTGTCAAAACGATAGGGGTCTAAAGCTCGTCACAACCGATAGAAGAACACAAAACCAAATACTTACACATAGAATGGTTTACTATGATTTTCATCTTTCAAAAAAATTTTTGTTTTTATAATTATTATATTTAGTTTCACATCAGATGTAAATTGAAAACATAATATCATAATTTATATTATCTTCTACAATTTTTGAAAAAAAAAATATTTAATCTTTCAAAAAAAGAACTACGCCTAGTCAACGGATACGGTCGCTTGGATTTAAAAACATTGCATAATGTGCAACTAATAATTGAAAACAATGTTATGTTGATGAAGAATCACACAAATAATCGTAAATTTTCATGAAAATAATGTTTTTCAAAATTTACTAATTTTTTAATAAAAACTTAATAGTTTTCTTGATAATTACTAAGCACTTTCTATACATCCAATAAAACAAGTCTATAAACCTTGCCTACACGTCCAAGATTGATTGGCAAAAGGCGCCGAAATGCTAAGCAAGACAAAATATATATATTCCCTTAAACTTCATTCTCACGATCATTATTATACCACATCAAATATTTTACATAAGTTGTTGAAGTAATTTCAAATTTGTATCAAGAAACAAATTTAACTATGGCAATAAGGTTTTCATGTAGTGCAAATGATGTAAGGTTCTAGTTAACGCACGAAAATAAAGGGATATACTGACCGTATTTAGAATAGTTAGCAATCATATTGGATTTGATTGAGAAAATATCGACGTATGTGACATTTGCATCTGAAAATTGGCCTTGCAATTTTTTGCAGAGTGCATAGAGCTGGAGATTTAGAAGTTTGGAAGCTTGAATGTGTGTTATGACACATCCAAGCCCATCAAGCTTAGATGGATCAGTTCCAAATTTTGCAATGTTCTGAGCTAAGCAACCAAGAGGACCAGTGTTGTGAATCCAAAAATTCCTTGCCCCTTCATCATATAATTTCTGCCAAAGGAAAACAAAATATAGGAAGAAATCAAATTCAGATAAGCAATGCAATTTATACTACAAGCCCAAGAAATATGCGAATGGTATGGATAAAAACGTGAGATTTTTTCTTTCCTTGCCGCAAGATTTGTATTGTTTTTGTCATATATGAGTAGCAAGATTCTTTCGAAATATTGAGCACTCTTGAGTTTCTGTCTGATCATTTAAACACGAATTTAGTTATCAATTTATTATGTTTTCTAAAATTACTAAATTTGAGGACAATAAGGATATATGTCTGGACGAAATTAGGGGAATTCGAAGCACTACGCTACACAATAGAGGGATGAAATCGAAGGAGGTTTCAAGTGTAACAAGAAAAAAAACGAAGGGGTAAAATGCAAGGATAAACCTAAACTAATCAGCAACAAATCATGGAGATTAAACCTGCAACTGGTTTTTAAATTTCTTGTTTATGTGGGTAGACTACACAATTTTAGTCCCACAAATAAAGTGACTGTTCTCAAGCTTTTTGCAAAAGAAATAACAGATAATTGTGTTGTGTACATTTTACCAACCTTGATGCCAGTTTCAAATTCTTCTAAAATTGTTGGGATTGAAGCAATAATTTGATCATATGTCTTCGAATAAAAGGCCCCAGCAAGATCATTCTGGCCTATATCGAAAGTATAAAGCCCCTTCTGAAAAACATCTCGGGCTGGAATATACTTGTTTGGTTTTTTACCTGTGCCCAAGTCAGTCAAAATTTACGTTACACAACCTTTTAGTACTTGTATTTCTTTCTGCTAACTTATGAAGAAAAACATCATTTTAACTCTCACAATTGAAGATATTTAATGTACCCTTAGGCTGAAGGTCAAGAACTCGATTCTTGAATCTGATAAACTGTGCCACTTGAACCCCAAATGAAAAAGGACTAATAGAATTAGCTGTTGCTGGAAGAATGGTAGAAGCAGCAACTGCAAAATCACACCCCTTCTTGAAACTTGGCGAGCCAATCGAATCCAAATAAGGATTTAGATATGGAAGGTGCATTGCATCCACTATAAAATGGATAAAAGTATCATGAAAACAGAGAAATTCGAGGAGAATGGTTGAAAGCTGAAGTCAGAATAACAAAAATTGCAGACTTTAATGGAAATCTTACTTAGAAAATCTATGATCAAACGGCCATCACAGAACCTGCCAGATGGTTTCTTGAAGTAAGTTTGTCCATTTGGTGGAAGAAGAGTGTCTCCCACACCAGCAACAAGGCCACCTGTATCAGAATTTGAATCACCAAAGTTGAAAACAGCAGGGTAATTGAAGTCAAGTGTATTGGAAAAGGGAATGCAGATCAAGAACAAGATGAAAATTGGTTGGAGTATGGAAGCCTTTGAAGCCATGTCTAGTTTCAGATACAGCTCAAAGTCTGTGTAACAATTTAGGCTATGAATTGAACCACTCAACCAGCAAGCATACCCTATTTAAAAAGGGAAGTCTGGTTGTCTTTTGTGTGTTTTCAACGTTATCTAAAAATGTGGGAAACTCCAAAAAATAGAAGGGTCCCCATTGGTCAATTACTGCTACATTTTTGTAGCCTTGGGTGATATGGGGACTGTGCTTATTGGATTGTTTATATCCTGAAACAACACTTAACATTTATCGTCTATTGTTATGATGAAGACATCTACTATATTCAATCTTGTAATTTTGGCTAGTTAATAGCCTCATGTTGGAATCTAGCATGGATGATTCACTGAACTAGTGTCATTTAATAAATTTAGGATGGATTCAATGGCCTCTCTTGTTGTTCAACATACTTTCTTGTGACAGTAATTATCATATGTAAAATCATGTTAAAAAATTTAAGGTCAAACTTAAAGAACTTGAGCACAAGTTATGAAACGTTTTTCATTTTGTACCTCTAATATTTGTTTTTTTCATAAGTTTTTTACTTTGCATCTGGAGCTCATTTTTTAGAGACGTTTCAGTATGTTGTTAATATAGCACAATTAGCCCAACAATTATTAATGGATCTTATACATATCTATCGATCTATATATTGTGTCTATTTAGTTATCTATCTATCTACATTTATCTGGCTATCTGTCTACCATATTTATTCTTTTAAAAAGCTTGTTAAGTCTTGGTATATTTGAATATTAATGGCATTCACTTATTCTCTCCTACAATTTATTTAAATTTTGATAATATTAATTAAAAGGAAATATTCACTCAAAAAATATACAATGAAATTCCAAGAATGTTTCTGAATTTTGTAGTACTAATTAAAAGGAAATATTCCATCGGAACAATAGTAAGAATTTATTAAAAATTTTCACAGTACTTGCTAAAGGGAAATATTCGCTCGAAACAACAAATATGAAATTCAATTTACTTAAATTGTGATGATGACTACACTCCTCTATTATGCCTCTTGTTATTCTCTACGAAAATATTTTGTAGTTTAAACGTTAATTAAACATTTGATCATTAGCAATAAGTTGCAATTTTGATTATATATCCTTAATTCTGAAAGAGTATCATGAGTTGAGTCATGTCATGTTCTTATCATGTTCGTAATACGCAATCCCAGTTCTTTTTTTATTTTTTTGAGGAACGAAATACCAGTTCTAGCCCAAAATAATTAATAACATATTATATCCTATTTGATTTGTTATTATCATGTCGTGTTTGGCCTATTTAATCCATTTTTAATTAGCAAACTTGTACTTACCTAATTGATCAATTAACATGGCTTGCAACGTGTTTAAATTAAAATCTCAAATGTTCATTGTTTCACAAATATATGTGCGTGCGTGTGTGTATTATGTATATATCATGTATATATCATGTATATATATGTAGTACGCATATATTATGTATGTATATTACGAGTGTATTATGTGCATATATATGTGCGTTTGTGTGTGTGTGTGAGCACACAAAATAAAATTTGTTTTCTTGATATTATTTCCTTTATACGAAGATTTCATAATGATGAAATTTATAATGATAACGTTAGCTATCTTCCTTTTATTTTCTTAGAATCCATTACTTTAAAATTTTAAATATTTATTCTGTAAATTATAAAAGTATATCTTTTCTTCTTTCCTTATAATTAAATATACTCAAATCTATTTCCTTTTAGTTAATAGCAAATTTGTTAACATATCATAGCTAACACTTAGAAGTTTTGTTTATATATTGAAGTTCAACATATTTCTCGCTACAATCCTTAGAAATATTTAATGGCAATTATTTAAGTTACACTGTATAGAGTTCTTGATTCCAATGATATTTTGATATTGTCTTATTATTAATTGTTTTGCAAAACAAATGAGACAGCAATATGCGTTGATGAAACTATAAAATACGGGATCATTAATAAAGACTGAAGAATGGCTTGGGGTGGAAAGGGGGAAGAAAGGAATATTTAACTTATTAGGTTTCAATTTTTTGCTTTTTCTTTTCTATTATAAGATATATTTACTGACTATTATTTCAAGATACGTGATATAACAAATTTCTGGTTTTGTTTAACTTCAATATTTACTCTAGCACTAAATATTTAATCTAAAGTTTTTTTATCATTAAAAATTTTAGTTTCAGTTATAATTTATCTTACAAAAGACATGATTGCAATGCACATGCATGGAAGAAAGTCGAAAACGGGTTGGCACTGGATAATGGATGTATACACACACATTCATAAGTATATCAAATGAAATGAAATGAAATTATTTATTAAAATTTATACCACAAATTATTTTTATGAGTTTTCATTCTTTTTTGCCACAGAGATCTCGAAAATATAATTTTAAGTGATGGATATCTCATGTCTTGCACAAAGACAATATTAATTGATACTATAACTATTATCCATGTGTGAACTCAATGCGCTGATGGCTCATCAATTGGTGGCTGCTATTTCGTAAATGAATTTTGACAATCTATGATAAAATATTAATTACTTTATAAAGTCATTTAATTTTTAATAAATATGGTTCTAGAATGACACTGAATTCTAGCTTCGAAATTCTAGTAATTTGTTAGAGGGTAGAAAACTAGAATAGCCTGGAGTTGATTTCTTTGATTTTATTTTATTTTTTTTTTTGGTTAGTTGGAGAAATAGGATAGATTGGAAGATAAGAAGTTGAGAATAAAAACTTAAAAGAATAAACGTGCCGACCAAGCCTTGAGTGCTTCTCGTCTTCCTCTACTTTTTTGGCAGTTCAAAGCCCTCTTGCAAAATTTACAATGATGGCAATGTGTTTTTTCTTGATATTAGATGTAGTCAAGTGAAATTCTTGCCATTTAGACGTATACGTAATAATTTAGACATATAGTGCTAGAATTGGGTTGTAATATTTGTAGATTTATGTAGTTTAATTATTTCAAGATGCTTAATCTTATGTGAGTTGTAAAATGTAGTTCTCATTACTTGACACGAACTTGAAAAGAAGTAATCAAACTTTGAGCACCCATTACGTAAAAAAAAAAAAAAAAAATCCCTCGCAGCACCCATTTGTTATTTTGCATTTTAAAAAAAATATATTTTGAGTGCTGATGATGCAAGGATTGATATCAACACGCGGTTTTAACTCACTTAAAGGCAAGAGTATTTTGGTCATATTACCTGACAAGATGCACAGTTCTTTCCATTATAAATATCCTCTTATAGGTTATATTTTGATTATTTGTCATTCACACCTTGCATTCATATACTTTTTCGTTCTAGATCACAAACTGACTTAAGCATCGGAATGGCCTCCTGAACTCTGAATGAGCTTATCCCTTATCATTTGCAGGTCACAAGATTCTAGCCAACTTATCGATCACCCTAGGAGGTTAACTCAGACCTCATTAATTTGTGCTATCTGTGAGAAAACATTTTCCTATGCAACTATACTTTAGTTCTAGCTAGAATCTTCTATTCAACCAAAAAGATTGTACGACTATGAAACCAAAAGTTAAAAAAAAAAAAATCAAATGCTAAAGATTCTAAAGGTGTTCGTGAGAACCAACTCTTGAATAATGATGAGCAAGAAAACCATATTGACAGGTCGGCACCTCCTGTTAAAACACCAGATTAGGCTCTGAAATGCCAAAATCTTCTCAACTTCTTTATGTAATTTGGGAAAACACGTTTTCAAGAATTACTATTAAATTCTGTGCCTACCTTTAATGATCTAGGTGAAAAGTTCTTGCGTAATTATGAACATACATTTGATTAAAAAAGAAGTGTCTCATCTATCTAATGAATATTTGGATGTACCGAAACAAATCACTAAGCGATTATATTGGTAAGTTAAATGAAAATTTTTCTTGGGTAGACTGAATTCACGAGCTCCACTAGTAGACACAATGACAGATGGGGGCCAAACAACTCGCTCAATGACAAAGCCAAACAGGTTCATAATAAAGATGCGAAGATGCTGATTGCATCCATTTTTTATGAGCTAAAGCCTGAGAAGTTTAATCATGAATTGGCTTTGAGGATAGCACACACGTCTAAAGAATTATTAAAGAGAGCTAGGGACCATAGAATGAGCATACGAGGAAAATGGAAGAAAAAAGAGGAATAAAAAGATTATAAGAAGATAAGAAGTCTAAGATTGAGGGGAAATTTTTAAAAATAAGGAAAAATGAAGAGAATGAGCATGGGAGGAAAATTCAATAAAAAAAAGAAGAAGAAGAATAAATATGTGCATGCGCGCACGTGAAATTCCAGAAAAAGCAAGTAACAAGAATAAGGAATAATTAGATCTGAGTTTGAAACCAATAATAGGTTCCTTAGAAATCAGAAATGTTGTGATTAAAAGTCGTGATGGTTACATCTGATTTACAGTGTAAATGTTGTAATATGCGGTTTAAAGGACGCAATTGGACTCAGCTAAGATGAAAAGATAACGTATTCAATGCTCGCATCCAGAACTACTCATATGCAAACATCAAAATGGGAGAGATTATTGATGATACAAATTATTGATGATACAAAGATTGAACAGGTAATTATATATCAACATGTGGTACCAACTCATGTAATGCAAGAGTATTTTGATCATATTACTTGACAGACATACCTTACCTTCCTCTGAACACTTCTTTGGAGGACCACATTCTGACAAGCATCGGAGTGAGTAGCCCTGAAGCCGAAGTCCGAATACGCTCATTTCTTGTCATTTGCAGTTCACGTGATTCATAGAGCTGCTTACCCAGCACCCTAGCAGGTTGACTCGGACCCTCATCAATTGCAACTTAAAGTCTGCAATAGAGTCACATGAAATTAGAACGAGGATCTTTTGAAGATTTTGTCTGACCTGCTTTTCAAGATATTAAATAAGATTGTCAAGGGCGAATGATGTGGTAGCTTGCAAATACGCAGAAAGACAAGAGAAAGGGAACAAGAGAGTCAACAAGAGGAAACGGAGGAGTCACATTATTAGATTAATTAATAAGTTGGATTAATAGTTGATTTAATTACTTCAGTTTTTATTAAGTTAAAGGCTACAAGAAGTTGCCGGTATTCACTTATTAGATGGAGCAAATTGGTGATTCGTCGATAAAATTTGAATTTATACAGATGGTGTAAGAAAGATCTTTCAATTCTAAGTGTTGTGTCTTCTTGAGGGCTTACCACTCAAGAAAACCAACAAGTGGTATCAGAGCCAGACGCTCGGGGACGTCATTCTTTGAGGTGCTCGTTTTATAGGTGGTTCAATCAGGGATCGAATATGTCGTTATTCTGCCGAAGTTAACGGTCAGGGAACCGTAGTTAGTAATACGAGAAAATCTCGTCAAGACACAGTCAGGGACTGTGAAAGACATTGGTCTAGGACCATAATTGCTTAGCTAGTATCAGGCACGCCAAGAAGCCATGGTAGATTTTGCAGCATCTATTAAGTGTTGTTGAAAAACTCAACAACAATAACTATGGGAACTGGAGCACTCGTATGAAATATTATCTTATTGGCCAAGGCTTGTAGGACATAGTTGGTGGTGATTATACTATGTCCCCAAGTGATGATGAAAAAGCTCTCGAGCAATGGAATAGGAAATGTGGGAAGGCTATGTATGCATTAACAATTGCAGTGGAGGATGAGCAATTACAGTGGATAAAGTCGGTGAAGACATCGAAAGAAGCACGGGATACTTTAGCAACTACATTTGCCAAGAAGAATGAGGCAACTCCAATGACTTGAGAACGAGCTCTTCTCAATCTCACAGTGAAACCTCACTGTAAGTCAATATTTCTCTAAAGTTATATCATTATGCGAGGAAATATCAAAATTAGATCCTGAAAATGAAATTAGTGAGACAAGAATGAGAAGGATTGTTATTCACGGCTTAAGACCGGAGTTCAAGGGTCTTGTCGCTGCGACTCGTGGATGGCCTAAACAACCAACTCTAGCAGAGTTGAAAATTTTGTTGGCCAATGAAGAGACTTTAGACGATAAGATGTTTGAAGTCACAATGAAAGATGAAGAAGATGCTCTCTTTGGTAATAAGAGAGTCTCTAAAGGACACGGTAGGAGATCGATGAGATCCAATGATGGAGAAGGAAATAGAGAGCACCAGGACTCGAAAAGAAAACAATGGAAGAGTTCCCAACAAGGGGGAGAAAAGAAGAGTTTCCAACAAGGGGGAGCAAAGAACGACCAAGGCACAAGCAGACAAAGACAAAATGATTGGTGCTTTATTTGCAACAAGAAAGGTCATTTTGCTCGAAATTGCCGATACAAGCGAGTTGAAGGCAATATAGCAACATCCACTTACAATGAACAACAAAGTGAAGAAGAATGGGATCTCGAAGTATCTCTTGCACTGGAGGAAGAAAAAGATCCAATATCAAATACAATTTCAAAAGAAGAGTTGGTAGCTGCTTGCATTGATATTCCTGAGGAGGGGTCATCATTGCTATCGGCAAGTGAGAAAATTAACAAAGATGATTGGATAGTTAACTCAGGTTGCTCTAATCATATGACTGGAGATAAAGAAAAAGCTAAAGGATGTTGCTGAGTACAAAGGAAGAAGAGTTGTGGTAACGGCAAATAATATAAGACTGCCGATTACTTATATTGGCAAAACAACAATAGTGCCTCACTTCAATAGTAAGGAGATTCAGCTACCAGGTGTCTATCATGTACCAAGGGTTGAAGAAAAACCTTTTGTCGATATTACAACTAGCGAGATCCGGCAACTTTGTGGTGTTCCAGACTAGATGACGTCAAGGTATATCGCGAAATAAAAATAACAGGTACTCCAATTATGGAAGGTCGACGTGTGGAAGCAGTTTATGTCATGTCAGCACAAGGAAGCTTACATTGACAAGACAAGGAAGAATGAAATAGCAAATTTGTGGCATGCTCGTCTAGGACATGTAAGCTACCACAAGCTTAAGATGATGAATGAAGAAGTCAATGCTCAAGGGGTCTTCCTCAATTAGAGTGTAGTGAAGACACTATTTGTGCTAGATGTCAATATGGCAAAGCACACCAACTTCAGTACGAAGAGTCAAAGTATCGAGCCAAAACACCTTTGGAGCTGATCCATTCAGATGTTTTTGGACGAGTCAAGCAACCTTCTATCAGCAATATGAGG